>LOEQ01004035.1:86513-103460 GCA_001685075.1 Bramus lutescens
AGAGAGAGAGAGAGAGAGAGAGAGAGAGAGAGAGAGAGAGAGAGAGAACACTGTAGTCTAGACCTCATTGCAAGCCTGAAAGGGTTCTAATTCATTGAATAAAAGCTTATTATTGTCTGTTGCTTTTCAGCCTTGTTCAATCTGGTCTTGTTTTGTGAATCAGAAACAAAATTCACACTCTACTAATTCAGGTTTCCAGGAGGAGGTGGGCTTTGAGAGGAGTTTTGACTCCCAGGAAGAATTCTGGGATCCTGGGCAGACAGCAGGTGCCTGTGATGACAAGTTGCGGGAGAAAGAAGGGAACGAAAGGTCTTTTGTATGGTTGACAAGGAAAGGACCCATAAATGGAGCTGGAATGTAATTTATTCAGGGATAATCTGATAGAGTTTTTTTTTAAATCAAATGTGAATAAGTTTAACCCATTACAGAAAATTTACTCTGTTATCTTGTCAAAGATGCAGGTGTTAGAATTGGATGTTAAACTGTTTTGGACCATTCGGACAAAAGCAAACCTGGAGGCAAAACTGGAGTTGATGTGTTCTGTTTCAAATGAGAAATGACCCTAACTGTAGTTCCTGGGACTGCAGTGGAGGACTTGGGAGAGTGCACAGGACATTAAGAGTTTAAGTTGCTACAGTTCCAGCAAGGAAGGGAAGATTGCTCCACAATGCCCAGCCCCAGGGGGGAGGACAATGGGTAAATCAGGTGAATCCAGAAGAGGATGTGTTAGATGCTTAGATACAGTAGTGAGTTTTTCCGTAAACACAATGAAGTATGATTGCATTATAAACGAATTCCTATCATGTCTGCATTTAAATTTTCCCATGTTTACTTTTACTTCGCATGTCAAATTGACCTCGTTTTATTCCTTTTTACAAACAACAAAAATCAAAAGGATACTATTCCAGATAAACAATGTTGATTCTTGATGCATATTTTTATGCAACAAATACATATATACTCATTATATATCTTGATTTATAAATCTTGATATGTATAAGTATTTGTTATATATGTATACATGTGTTTATATATATCAAGTATGAAAACCAAGTTTTAAAATCTATTATTTAAAAATATATCATTTAAAAACATATTATTTAATATCAGTCAGGAGTCTTCATTTTCCATTTTAGGAATCTGAGCCTCAGATCTTGTAACTTATCCAAAGCGACGTTTTAGTAAGTGACCGTATCCCTTGCAGTAGTGTGTTGCGGTTGTCTATTTGGGCAGGGACTTGACCTACACAGTGTGCCACCTTGACTTTGTCATTAGAGTTCACTGTCCCCTGGTGATATTGCTAAGCTGTCTACCAACTCACTTTCCCTATCCCCTTGCAGCTGGAAGTGGAACTGTGACTCACTTTGTTGTCGAGACTGAATGTTTTCTCCAGAAGGCATCAGGAGAAGCTTTAAGATAATGATGTGTTCATTCAACTGCTACACCCACTGTCCAGAAACTGTGCATGGGCAAAAAGATGTTCCTGTCAGGGTCTCAGAGCCACTGAAATCTAGGACAATCCACCTTCAGGTTTCTTGTTTTCTAAGAAAATGAGCATTTGATTTAGGTCCATTATGTGTTATGTTCTGTCACTCACAGTTGAAACTATTCTGCTCAGTACCGGCATGGCAGTGCCTCAGTCTGCCTGGTTTCTCACCACCCTCTTGGATGGGAAGGGCCCCATCACATGTCACTTCTAGGAAGGCAGGGAGAGTCTGTACAGGGTCACACCATCAAGGGGTCCTGAGAGAAAGCAGTACTTCAAAGAAAGTTTGGAAGCCACATTAGATTCTCTCTTGGAGAGCTGAACTTGTGATGCATGGGGTGGTTGCTCATTTAGCTGAGGAAGAAAATAGAAACAGAGGCTGAGAGAAAAGTAGAGTCGAATGGAGTACCACCCCGGTGAAGAAGCCAGAGGTTGCTGATCACAGTGTGTCTTGGTCGTCCTTGTTCATCCCAACAGCTGCAAGCTTGTCATAGAGAAAAGGTTTGAGACCTCGGCTGCTGAATTTTGAATAATGAGCCACTGCTCTGAAATTCATTCCTCTGTCTTCTCTGGCTGGCCTGGAACTCACTGTGTAGCCCAGGCTGGTCCCACTCTCACGCACAGTCATGCTGCTTCAGCCCCCTGAGTGCTGGGATTACAGAAATAAACCAAGTGGTCCCTCTCTGAACTTTATTTTGGTTTCTCAGGAGACTGGCTGAGGAGAGAGGGAGCTGAGATCACATGCTGCCATCTCTGCTGGGATACATGTGTTCCTCTGTGTGCTCCTCCATGTTGAAGAGCTAAGTCATGCGGAACTGGCTCACGCCCTGGAAGTCACAGCTGCTCACATGATACAGCACTAGAGGAGGAATAAGGCGATGCCTTCCCTCTGTGAACATAATTACAGTGGCAGGATACAGAACAGAAATAGTGTTTTGAAGCACCGTGCCTTGGCCCTCAAGGAAATAGACAAGGGGTGTGAGAAGAGATGAGACATGAGCTGACCCTAAGTTGCTGGTTTTTTTTTTTTGGGTGGGGGGCATGGGGATCCTAGGGGAGAAGGATGGGGAGGAAAGTGTGCCCCAGCCAGAAAACGTTAGAATTTGAGATGTAAACACTGAGCTTCCAGAATTGAAATGCCTCAACGAAAAGTTGCAAGGTGAAAGGATTTATTTTAGCTTGTCATTCCCAATTAGCATTTATCGCTGCAGGGAAACTGAGATAATTTATCGTATCACATCCATAGACAGGTACAGAGGGATACAATGCATGCATCCTCACTTGTTTGCTTGATGGTGCTCAACTTGATTTTTTTTATCCAGTTCAGGATATCTTGTGTCGGGATTGGTGCCTCCCACAGTGGACTGTGTCTTTCTGGACCAATTAGCTCAGTTAAGACAATGACCTCACTGTCATGCCCATAGACCATCATAATGTAGAAAATCCCTCACTGAAAGTCTCTTCCCCAGTGATTCCTGATTGTGTCAGGCAGGCAAAGTTCACCACCACAGTGGTTTAGGGTGTGATGAGGAGACCGCAGGTCCAAAGCTGGAGACGTTGAACAGGAATAAAAAAAAATAATGGGTGAGGCCACTGTCAACAAGATGAATTTCTCAGTAACTCTGGAAAGCCTTAACTAGATGATGATATAGAGAGTAACCTTTCTAATTGGAGCAGAAGTGCTGACCCTCTAATCACCCATTTGAGACAGAAGGGAAAATCTGGACATGGTGTCATATACCTGCAGGCTCAGCCCTTTGTCGGGCTGAGACATGAGTTACTTCCTTGGGTACATATGAAGACCTTAATTTTAAAACAAAGGTTAATCTATTGAGAGGGGAAAGAAAGAAAGAGGTAAGGAAGGAAGAACATAATCCTCTTCTTTAGAGAAAGTTTTAAGGCTATGACAATGGCCTACAGTTTAGGAAATTTTTATAGCTCCATAGATTCTGGGTGCAGTTGGGCAAGAAGTTAGGATTGCATTTAATATTTAGAATGATGTTTTAAGTGACTTGTTTGTACAGCTAAATGTTTCTTTTTTATCCGTTGTATTGGATTACATAACACCTACAGTTATGGCTTATGTTTCAATTTGCACTTAATTCTCTTATAATTATTTATTGTTTGGAAAAATCAAGTATCTTTTAGAAATCAAACAGGTCTCCAAAATTTTTTATATATGTATTTAGCAAAAATTCTAAGAATGTAATATTTCTTTATTCCATCCCAAGCAACTCCTTAGCAAAATTATTGAAAATCAGACTCACTCTTAGGAAAATATTCAGATAGTGTGATAAAATGTAGTGCTCTCTAAATGTCAAGGAATTCAAACCTTAAAGGCCACTACCCTCCCATCCCTCACTATCTTCCACATGTCATCACATTCAGCAATCCAACACCTCTTTTGGGTTTACCCATCATAGAAATAGTGGTGTTTGAAAATTATTGATGAGACATTTTAGAATTTTAATAGAAATTGCAGTACAGACACTGGAGAAAGCCATTCTCCACCCCTTCATCAAAAATAGATTCTTTCTCATGCAATATACCCTGATTAGAGTTTTCCCGCCTTCTACTCCTCCCAGTTCCTCTCCACATCCCCTCCCACCCGGATCCACTGTATCTCATTAGAAAAGAACAGGCTTCTAAGAGATAACAACAAAATAACAAAATAAAATATAATAAGATAAAACTAAACCCATCATATTGGAATTGGACAAGGCAAACCAACTGAAGGAAAAGAGCCCAACAAGACTCAGAGACACATTTGCTCACACACTCTCTCTTAAAAACCCTAAACTAAAAGCCATACTGTATATGCAGAAGAGTTGGTGCAGACCTGCGCAGGCCCTGTGCTTGTTGTTTGAATCTTTGTGTGCTCATACGAGCAATGCTCAGTTGATCTTGAAGGCCTTGTTCTCCTGGTGTCCTCCATCCCCTCTGGCTTATACACTTTATGTCACCTCTTCCTCAGGGTTCTTGAGCTTCTGAGGGGACGTATTTGATGAAAACATCTCATTTAGAGCTATATATTCCAAGATTTCTCTCTCTTTCTGCATAATGTCTGGCTGTGGGTCTCTGTATTTGTTCCCATCTGCTGCAGGAAGAAGCTTCTCTGATGATGGTTGAACAGAATATAGCAGAATATCATTAGGAGTCATTTTATCACTAATTATTTTTTCTTTTAAGGCCCATAGTATTTTTACCCTAGGACTCTGGGATATCTAGTCTATGGTTCTTGGTCACCCAAGCAGTTTCATGTGGAACAGGATATCTTATACAGTGAGCCTCAAGTCAAATCAGACTTAAGCTTGGTTACTCTCATAAAGTTTGTACCACCATTGCCTTAGTGTATCTTGTAGTCAGGACAGTTCTGTACATAAAGTATTTTTGGCTGGATTTGTGTATATGTTTCTCTTTTGGTAGCCTGCAGAGTATCTTCCCATGCCAAAGACACCAGAACATAGGGGTGAAGGGTTCTATGTAGGCACCAGCTCTACTTCTCCATGTTCAGTGAGTAGTGTGGGTGTTGTCTTCAACAATGGAGACTTGATATCATTTTGTGGAGAGCAACAGCCTGGGTTGTTTGAGGATTCCTATGAGACCCCTTTGGCTAACAACTCAATTGGATACAACCCAGTTTCTGTACTAGAAGATTAGTTTGGTAGCAAGAAATGGTCAGTTGTGACTCTGACTCCTCAGGTTTTGGAGAATTCATTAGGATTGCCTTTATATATTTTAGGAAGTTTCTACTGTACCAATTTTCCATATCCACCCCCAAATGCTCCTCAAGTCTAGCCGCCTCTCCCTGCATTCCCTCCTTCAACCCCATTTCCCCTCCCCTTCCCCACCTGATCCTTCCACCCCTGTCCTTCCTACCCCCAGTCCACCCATAAAATCTATTCTATTTCCCCCTTCCATGAAGATTCATGTATTTTCGCCTTGCTCCTTTATATCTAACCTCTCTGGTCTACAGATTGTAGCTTGGTTATTATTTACTGAATGGCTAATATCTACATATAAGTAAATATATACCATATTTATCTTTCTAGGTCTGGGTTGCCTCATCCAGGAAATTTTATTTTCTAGTTCCATCCATTTGCCTGCAAAGTTTATGATGCCATTTTTTAACAGCTGAGTAGTATTCCATTGTGCAAACGTAGTGCATTTTCTTTACACATTCTTCTGTTGAGGGACATCTAGGTCATGTCCAATTCCTGGATATTATAAATAGAGCAGCAATGAACATGGTTGAGCAAACAGTCTTGTGATGAAGGGTCTTTTGGGTATACGCTCAAGAGTGGTATAGCTGGATCTTGGGGTAGATTGGTTTCCATCTTTCTGAAGAACTACTGTACTGGTTTCCATAGTGACTGTACAGGTTTCACTCCCACCAGCAATGGAGGAGTATTCACCTTGTTACACATCCTCTCCAGCATGAGCTGTGTTATTGACCTTCGATATTCTGACAGGTGTAATGCGGTATCTGTCTTAGTTGGGGTTTCTATTGCTGGGATAAACACTGTCATCAAAAAGCAAGTAGGAGAGGAAAAGTTCAGCTTATACTTCCACAGCACTGTTCAAGAAAGTCAGGACAGGACCTCAACAGGACAGGAACCCAGAGGCAGGAGCTGATGCAGAGGCCATGGAGGGGTACTGCTTGTAGGCTTGCATCCCCTGGCTTGCTTAGCCCGCTTTCTTACAGAACCCAGGACCACCAGCCCAGGGATGGAATCATTCACCATGGGTTGGGCTCTCCCCATAAATCACTAGTTAAGAAAATGCCTTACAGTCAGATCTTAAGAAGGCATCTTCTCAATTGAGGGTCCCTCCTTTCAGATAACTCTAGCTTGTATGTCAAGTTGACATAAGACTAGCCAACACAGTAATATCTCATAGTAGTTTTGATTTACATTTTCCTGATGGCTAAGGATGTTGAACATTTCTTTAAGTGTTTGTTTCTCAGCCATTTGATTTTATCTACTGAGAATTCTCGGTTTAGATCTGTACCCCATATTTTAAAATGCTTATTTGTTTTTTAAGCCTAGTTTCTTAAGTTCTTTACATATTTTGGATATTAGTCCTCTATTGGATATGGAGTTGATAAAAATCTTTTCCCACTGTCAAGGCCGCCACTTTGTCCAAAAGACTTAAAGTATCCTTTACCTTACAGAAACTTTTCAGTTTCATGAAGTTATATTTATTAATTTTTGATCTTTGTGCCTGTACTATCAGGAAGTCTTCTCTTGTGCCAACAAGTTCAAGGCTATTCTCCACTTTCCCTCTATCAGGTTTAGTGTATTTGCTTTTATGTTGAAGTCTTTGATCCATTTGTATTTGAGTTTTGTGCAGGGTGACAGATATGGATCTATTTGCATTCTTTTATATGAAGGCATGCAGTTTGACAAACACCATTTGTCAAAGATGTTTTCTTATTTTCAGTGCATATTTCTGACTTGTATATCAAAAACCCAGGTTGCCATAGGTGTGTGGATTTATGTCTAGTCATAATTCCATTCCAATGATCAACTTTTCTATTTGTATGCCAATACCATGCTGTTTTTATTATTATAGCTTTGTAGTACAACTTGAAATTAGGAATAGTGATACCTCCAGCAGTTCCGTTATTGTTCAGGATTGGTTCACCTACTCAGTTTTTTTTTTGTGTGTGTGTGTGTGTGTGTGTGTGTGTGTGTTTCTACATGAAGCTAAAAGTCATCCTTTCAGGATCTGTGAAAATTTGTATTGGAATTTTGGTAGTTATTGCATTGACTCTGTAGATTGCTTTTGGTAGTATGGTCATTTTTACTGTGCTAATTCTATCAAACCATGAGCATGGGAAATCTTTCAATCTTCTGATATCTTCTTCAAGTTCTTTCCTCAAACACTCTAAGTTTTTTTTTATCATACAAGTCTTTTACTTGCCTGGTTAGAGTTAGCCCAAGATATTTTAGAATATCTGAAGCTATTGTGAAAGGTGTTATTTCCCAGCTTTCTTTCTCAGCCTGTTTGTCATGTGTATACAGAAGGACTCCCCTCTTTTCCTCCCCCTCCTTCTACCCTCTCTTGTTACCCCAGTCAAGATCTCCTGAGTAAATTGGGAGCATGAGGGTCACAGTTTGAAAGTGTTTTATTGAGTATTTTTTGATTTATATTCATAAGGGAGATTGGTCTGTAATTCTCTTTGTTGGATCTTGATTTGGTTTGGGTAGCAGGTAACTGTGACCTCATAAAACAAATTGGTCAATGTTCCTTCTGTTTCTGTTTTGTGTATTAAATTGAGGAGTGATGGCATTGAAAGTTTGGTAGAATTCTGTGCTAAAATCATCTGGCCCTTACCTTTTTCTTGGTTGGGATTTTTTTTTCCATTTTACTAGGGGGTCATCTCTTTCTCATATGTGTATGTGACTATGAATATGAATTTCTTTTAAGATTTGTTTTATCTTATGCATGTGTGTTTGCCTGCTTGTATGTCTATGCATCACATGCAGGCAATGCCTGTAGAGGTCAGAAGAGTGTATCAGATCCCTTAGAACCGTAGTTGCAGATAGTTATGAGCTGCCATGTGGGTGTTGAGACTCAAACCCAGGTCCTCTCGAAGAGCAGCCAGTACTTTTAAATATTGATCTGTCTCTGTAGCCACATTTGTGACTCTCTTAATCATAGAAAGAGCAGCTCTTTAATTTTTAAGTTAAGATTTTCCCTTTTGATGAGATTACACAACTCCATACTTAGTTGATTGACTGATACATATGTTCATTTTTTTCTCTTTTTTGGATTTTTGAGACAGGGCTTCTTTGTGTAGCTCTGGAAGTCCTGGACTCTCTCTGTCCTGGAATAAGGCTGGCCTTGAACTCACAGAAGTCAGTCTGCCTATGTTTTCCAAGTATGTGATTAAAGGTGGGAACCACTACCACCTGTCCATTTATTGTTTTTAAAAAGACTTCACTATATATCACCATCCTCATTTTGTGTGGGCATATTTGATTCATGGGAAACAGCTGTTCAGACTATCTTGAGTAGTTTTTTCTCTGAGTTGGGACATTCTGAAACTCTTGGAGAGAAAAGAGGACTTTATCAGGCTCAGGAAGTTAATAAAACTTGGAAGGCTCAAGAACATCATAAAACTTACAAGACTCACGAAATTCAGAAAGTGATGACTTTCATGGCCACTCCGGAAGTTACAGAAGCTGTAGGTAATTGATGGTGAAATGGAGACTCTTTCCTGAAGCTATCTGCACGTTAGACAAGGATCTCCAAGGATGCAGACATCATGAATCTTCACCCTTGTTGGAGAGAGTTTTTCAGTGTTGCAGAGTTCTTTGAATTACCCATGCTCCTGTAAGTAATTCCCCAAACTCTGAGACAGCCTTGGGTGGAATTATTTCTTTGGTTTATTGCTGGTGCTTTATCTGGGGTGCAGACATTTGTTTATGTTATCCAGGAAGAGTCGCAAAACAGGAAGTAAGAACTGAGTCTTACACAATCAACCACCACTAGGTTTAGACTTAAAGATTAATTAATTAGTTAATTTATTGTGTGTGTGTGTATATACACGGATATGCCTGTACACGTGCATGCATGCAAATATGAATACAGGTGTTCTCATAGTCCAGAAGAGTGCATAGGATCTCCTGAAGCTGGAGTTAAAGGCTATTTAGATGTGGGTGCTGGGAACTGAACTTGGGCAAGAATAGTATATACTCCCAAGTGCTGCTTCACCCTCTCCAGTTCCTAGATTAAACTTAAGTCAGTCTGGGGCTGAGTGTTCCACGTTCCCATTATGTCACACAAGCTCGGTTTTGCTTTTGCTCATCCTCTTGTACATCAGTATCTAGCTGCCCTGCTGGCCTCCTTCCTTCAAGTCTCATCCTCCTTCCTTTCTCTCCCTCTGGGAAACAGAAGAAGAAATGATGACAGGAGCAATTTTGCTTCTTAGAGGCTTTCCAGAAGCCATGCCTTAGTGGGGAGAAAAGGCACGATGAAATGAAGGCCAAGTTGCTGCGGTGAGGTTCCGCTTTTGCTTGGCCTACAAGGTCCTTTGTGTGGTCCAGAACCCACCAGGTCCTCTGTGTGGTCCAGAGTCTTTGATGACTCCAGCTATCAGGAGATGGAATTTGGTGCTTAAAAGTCCTTCTGCTGCTTCAGCTTGATGGAGGTGAGAGAATAAATTTGGCTTTAGTGAAAATTGAATTTCTGGTTCCTTCCTAAACTTTTGGTGAGCTAGCCTCAATTTTTTGGATAGGAAACTGAACAGCTGAGGGTTAACAAAACTTGGCTCTTACATTCTACTTGTAGATCTTCCAGTCTGAGCATCTTGCATCCCACCCAAGAATTAATATCACTCAACCAGACCAAGGCTATGATTTGACGACTTGGATCTGGACTGTTAAGTTGGGGTCATACTCCTGGCTCTAAATGCTTGCTTCTTCGTTTATTCCTTCCTGGCAGCTTGCATCTGGCTTTCATCCTTACACTTCAGAACTTGATACTGATTCTTTACTCCTGTTTTCTAGCCTAGATTTTTCCCTTTTGCTGTTCTGGATTCTCAGCCTTTACCAGGGCTGAGAAATGTAATTGGGTTTTTCCTGAGGATGTGTATCCTTGGTGCTCTGTATGGCTGACTATTGAGCATTAGCCAAGTAGATATAATTAGTCTCGGAGTCTCTTGTCCTCAGTAGTTAGTCACCCCACAATGGTCGTCTTTGGACAAAGGGTGTACACAGTTGGCAGTGAGTGTGTAGAGGGGTACTCGAAGAGTTTGGCACCATCAGTAGAAGCATGGACAGAAAAAGTAAATGAGACAGCAGAGTTCTATTGCCTGTGATATCAGTGACATCAGCCTGTGAACACCATCTGTTGTGGCCTGAGTGTGAAATGTCCCCCACAGGCTCACATATTTGAACAGTTGGTCCCCAGCTGGTGGCATGTTTTGTGGGAGATCGTGAAACATTTTGGACACTCGAACTACCCAGTAAACACAGGACTGTAGAGTTGGTTGGTGCTTATGGGTTCTAGCTCGAGCTCTGTTTCAGCCTGACCCCTCTGCTTTTGATCTTCTGAGACATGAGCAAGCTATTCTGCAAGCTTCTGCCACCAGAGGGTGTTGTTCTCTGCTGTGCCTTCCATGCTATGAACCTAAATGAATGTCTCTTCACCAAAGTTGTTTGCTGTCAGGTATTTGGTCGGTCACAGCACCTGAAAAGTGACTATCACACCATATTTCTGTTTCCACGTTTGTGTGAAGAGTCTTGAGCAATGACCCTGCCTGTGTGTGCTGCTCCAGGCTGTAGGTTTATACAAGGAAGGGAAAAGTTTGAGCTAGCACCTACTTCTTCCTGCTCATGGCATCCTGAATTTCTACCTGTGGAGTCCCTTAGAGACAGTGAAGCATCTTTACCTCCTAAGTCACTCAAGACTTCAGTTTTTGCTCAGCTCTGAAAAATGCTGCATAGTGCTCTCAGGATCAGTCTCTACTCCTCAGAGCAGGATAAGCAGGAACAAGCCTGACCTGTTCCTCTCTGCCCTGAAGGCAGGCCTTGGAAATTGCCTGCCTCTCTCCGCTGTGAGGCCCAGACAGCTTGGACACTTCTTGGAAATCTGGAACTTTAACACAGACAGCTGTGATCCCAGGACAGGAACTCAGTGTCGCAACTGCCCTGGGGAATTCAGTTATCATTCTTACTCACTTGAAGGGGTTGTACTTAGGATTCTCCCATACAGCCTCTTCCTGAGTTCTTCTTCTTCTAACAGATTTGCCATTTTACTGGGAGAATCATTCCTCCCTGACTTTGCTCTCTGTCTTGGTGGAGTAGCCTACAACCTGATAATATGCTTAATTATAAAATGTTCCCCCACAAGATCCACGTGTTTAAATGCTTGGTTTCCAGAGGGTGGCACTATTTTGCAAGGTTCTAGAAACTTTCAGAGGTGAAGACTAGATGGAGGGAGTAAGTCACTGAGGGCGTTCTTTTGAAGGCCTACCCTCCCAGACCTGCCTTCTCTCTCCTAGCTACCATGAAGTGATCTGTCCTCTGCCACATATTCCCATGGCCATGATGTTCTGCTTAAGTGATGAAACCAAGTGACTGTGGATTGAGCCTTCTGAAATCCTGAGCAAAATAAATCTTTTCCTCTTTCAAACTGTTCACTCTGTTAGTTTGGTCATTGGTATGTGAAAATAACTAATACTCTGCATTCATGTCTCTCAATGCTTATTATTGTGTTCATTTCAAGGATCTTATAACTCCCTACTGCCATATGGTTGTTTTGTTTTTAAGGACTTATTTTTATGTATATGTGTAAGTGCTTGAATGTATATATGTGCACGGTGTGTACAGAAGCCCAAGGAGATTAAAGATGGCATCAGAGACACCCCCCCGGGAACTGGAGTTACAGGAAGGAGGTGGATGCTGAGGACTGAACCCAGGTCCTTTGTAAGAGTCAGTGCTCTTAACCTCTGAGCCTTCTCTCCAGCTCCAATGTTTTTCTTTGTTTGCATAGTTATCAGGTACAACTAGAGATTCTGTAATTTGGAGAACTAAAGAGAAGGGCATGGAATATGGATCTCTAATGGACCTAGGGACCATAAATAAGTGGATCAAACAGTTCTCTGGCAGGATTTATTTGCCAAGTCAAAGCAAAGGTCCTTGTGGACACTTCTTCCAGGCTGGTACTTGCTGCTCACATGACAGACATGTAACATCAACGATTCTTCCAAGAATTAGAAAGGCTCACCCTGTCTCATCCTATTAACTTTACATAGAACTATGACCTTTATTCATATTAGACCTTAATGCTTTCCTTTATAGATCTTTGTTGACTAGTATAATCCATACCTGACATTCATGCAAACGTGGAAGATTCTGTTTTGTTGTTGTTGTTTTTATTGAGCTATGCATTTTTCTCAGTTATAAGAATTAAAGATCTTGCCAGGCAGGTCTCCACTTCCAGTCATTACAGGTGAGCAGAGTGAATAATAGCTTATGCTTTTGTAAAATGCTGGGCTCTGACCCACAGGTACCTCTGCACATCCGCACCCTGTCCTGCCCTCTGTTGATGACTAGAGAAGGGAGATTCAAGTCTCACAACAGCCTCTGTGAGCTCTGTAGACCAGGCTGGCTCCAAACTCTTAGGTGTAACTGTTCATTCTGCCTGAGCTTATGTACTAAGTAGCTAGGACCCTCAGGGACATGCTGTCACAGGCTAACCAGACGTTTCAAGTGTTATAACTGAGCCCTGAGAAACAACGTGGCCATGGCAATATACAACATGAAAAGGCCCAGGATCCAGGTAAACTGGTTCATCTTTCATGCTTCTAACAAGGGAAGACCATCACAGGCAGGACTGAGAACTACTCATTACCCTTGTCTCTGGGGTTGCCAGTGGTGGGAGCCGTGAGGACAGAACCTGCCTTATTCAACTTGTGTTCTTGTGACTTAGTGCTCAGGACAGAGTTGTACCAAAAAAGTGACAGGGAAAAACGATATTGAAAGCATTAAAGCAGTACACGCTATTATTAGATGATTTACCTCTCCCGTTTCAGCCTTCAAAGATCTGGATATGAATAAGAGGACTCATTAGAAAAACTGGAAAGAGAAAGACACATCAATTAACTCTTACTTAACAGAAGAGTATTGCTTAGCAAAATTTACCCACCTTCTTTATGGGAGAGGCAAACAGGGAATAGTTAATGCAAATTCAAATTAAAAATAGCAATGGATAATTTATGCGTGGATATTTTTCAGCCATGGATTCTCCCAAATAGCCTCAGTGTTGAGTGTTTTGGATAGGCGATGCCAGAGATTCCATATGTAGGGTGAAAAACACAGAGGAGGAAAAAAACCCACCAGGGATATCATGCTTCTGAGGCATTATCTTTGAAAGTCCCAAAATAATTATTTTTAGGGTAGAAGATCCATTTTGAAAAGATTCCACTTGGGGTAGGCAGCAGATGTAGGTCACCCATATATAGACAGTGGAGCCAATGCCCTTCTAGTGTTTTCTTATGTCTGGAAATGAGGCTGGCCCAGGTGACCTTGTAGGGGCTTTCAACTGTGTTCTGTGACAGTATCAAAGTATCGGACCTATGTCTAAAACAGTGGTTCTCAATCTTCCTAACGCCGCGATCCCTTAATACAGTTCCTCGTGTCGTGGTGACCCCAACCATAAAATCATTTTCACTGCTATTCACAACTGTGATTTTGCTGCTGCTGTGAATTGTGATAGAAATATCTGATGATGATGATGGTCTTAGCTGACCCGTGGGAAAGGCTTGGTTGTTTGATCCACAAAGGGGTCACGACCCACAGGTTGATAACCAATAGTCTAGAAGCAGAGACTCTTTCTGAATACTTTTCTTCAGTTACAGATTACAGCCATTAAAAATAATTTAACATTTTAAAAAGTTGTGTGTGTACGTGTTTGAAATATGGTTTTACTATGTAGCCCAGGTTGGCCACAACCTCATGATCCTGCTGTCTCTGCCTACAGAGTAATTTAGCTGCAGGTGTGTGCTGCCTCACAGTGATTGGGTATACCTCTGAGAGAGTTTACTGAGGCTCACTTTTGGAATCCATTAAATGGCTGTTTCTGAGAACTTGCTTTGCTTAACTCTTCCATTGAGAACTGAGGTGGCAATGCTGTTGCTGTTCTGGAAGATGGGGAGCAGGCCCAGCCCCTTCATCTCTTTTCTCCCTCCAGATGTTAAGTCCACACTCCCACTACTTTAGGAGCTTGGCTGTCATTATCCACCCTCTGTTCCACACTTGTGCTCTGTGGGATCTCTCTCTCTCTCTCTCTCTCTCTCTCTCTCTCTTTCAACAAAACAATAACGGCAACAAAAAACCTTGATTGAACCTAAAAAACAAGACCATGTTGTCACTGTCTAGGAAAAATGGTTTACTTAAACAACAAAAATATTTTTGAGACATTAATTGCACATGATTCTGAGCATATGAAACAATGAAGACTGGCAGCAGTTGGGGGACAGACACAGGAAAACTGAAAGGTCAATGTTGTAGAATAGTATTTTAAGGTGTGCTACATTTGTTTATGCTGTGGAGCATTTGTTTTAAGGATGCAAAGATGTGATGCATTCTTTTATGTTGTTTTGTTTAGCTCTGTGAAGCTGTGTTACTTTCCCTGTCTAATAAAGAGACGAATGGTTGATGGCTGGGCAGAGAAAGGATAGGTGGGGCTGGCAGGCAGAGAGAATAAATAGAAGGAGAAAAAGAAGGCAAAAGAAGAAGCAAAACAAGGAGAGGAGAACTCCAGGGGTCAGCTACCCAGCTACACAGCCAGTCACAGAGTAAGAAGTAAAGAAAGGTATACAGAACAGAGCAAGATAAAATCCCAGGGGCAGAAGATATTTAAGAAAAGTTGGCAAGAAACAAGCCAAGCTGAGGCTGGGCATTTGTAATTCATAAGCGATGATAAGTCTCTGTGTTTATTTGGGAGCTGGATGGCAGGCCCCCAAAAGAGTAAAAAAGCAGCCAACAACAGTTCAAGGCCAGCCTGTACTATGCAGAGACAAACTGTCTCTGAACAAACAAATAAGCTGGGTAAGATTCTCTAGTGGTTTGTAAAGCACCTGCACAGTGAGCCTCGTGATGTAATTCTATGCCCAAAACCCACCCAGAGGTGGCAAGAGAGAACTGATCCCAGGTGTGCTGGGCAGGTACCCCCCTCATGACACATAATACACCATAGACAACATAAAACTGAAAACACACTGTGGGGCCAAGAGAGATGGCCTGGTGAGCGGGTCATTTCCCACCAAGTCTTACAGCCTGAGTTTGATGTGGCCCCAAAAGGTGGAAGAAGAGAAACTCCCACAAGTTGCCTGCTGACGTTCATATGCATGCATGTATGAGAGGCATATGGGTGCATGCACGCGTGCACACACACACACACACCACTCAAAACAAACAAACAAAAATGTGCTAGATAAATGAGATCAGAAGAAAGCTAGCTTTCTCGACTTCCCTCATCAGGGAACTCGGGTGCACTTCAGAATAATTTTAAAATTGATTGCTCTAGGAATGAAAGAGAGGAATTATGGGAGACATAAACATCAAGGGAAACTGTCTGCCTTCCTTTAGATATTACAAATGAAGGGTAAAAAGAAACAAGCAAGCTTAGACCTGCTCCTAAGACAGCTCTGCTTTTAGTGTTTTCATTTTCCCACTCATAACTGTGGACACATTAGGATCTGGGTCAAGTGGAAAAAAAAACCAAAATAAAGTGGATTAGGAATCCAGAGGATGAGTCATAGAGAATGGTATATTTACCAGAACTAGATCCAAGTAAAAGATGGATGAACAGGAAATGTCCAGCATCACAGTACACAGCAGACATTTTGAACCAATTCTCTAGTACACCAAACTGCGTTTTCACTCAGTTTGCAACCAGAACCAGAGAGCACCCTAGTGCCTGTAATGTGGACTTTACTGCTTGCTGTATTTAATCTCTCTCTCTCTCTCTCTGTGTACATACATACAGGTGTTCATGCATGCATGTGTATGTGTGTAAAGGTGTTCATGCATGAGTTTGTTTTTACAGATGTTTATGTATGTGTGTGCCTGAGTGTGTGTGACTGTGTTCATATGTTCATGCATGTGTGTATATACAGGTGTTCATGTAAGTGTGTGTATGTACAGCTGTTCATGTGTGTATCTATGTATGTATGTGTACAGATGTTCATGCATGCATGTGTATGTGTGTATAGCAGCCAGAGGTAGATGTTACTTGCTTCTTTGTTGTTTTTTTGAGACTAAGTCTGTTACTGAATTGGTAGCTCACTGCTTCAGTTAGACAGGTCACTGTTATGATCTGTCCTGTCAACTGGATACCCGATCCCCTTAAGAAACAAGCCCTGCCCCCCCTCTTCTGCCTAGGCCGGCGGATCTTCGAATCCTCTGCTTCCTCGAGCCTGTGCTCTCTCTCTCTTCCTGTCCCTCTTCTGAAGAGATGGCTGTTGCTTCTCTCTCACCCCCTTCCCCCTCCTCTACCCCCCTCTCGCCCTCTCCCCCTTCCCTTCCATAACCCACTAAATAAACTCTATACCCACGCGCTCTCTCTGCATGGTGTATTTGTCCATCTCTCACCCGCCCGCCGTGGTCTCCCACCTGCCTGGGACCCACCACTGCTGCCCCTAGTGGAACAGGCTGCCCCACTAAGACCTGGGGTGACCATCGCAGCTCTGCAGAGCCCTCAGGTGGTAGGACTGGCTGCCCCTTGTGGCCTGTTGCTGCCCCTTGGGTAACCAGACATGGCCTCTGGGTCACCCTCTGCTTTAAAAGAATAATAACTGCAACCCTCAAGTTTAATGAATATGACTTAGAGTCAAAAATCATAAATTTTTATCTCCCTCAGTTCTTTAGTGGGGCACTGTAGTAATAGAGTGAAAGGGGAGCGGGCCCTGCTTTTCGTCCAGCCCAGCTCCCGCACGGCTAGCTTAT
>LOEQ01004035.1:113543-126947 GCA_001685075.1 Bramus lutescens
AGAGAGAGAGAGAGAGAGAGAGATTTGAGAAATGGTGGACTCTGATCTTTAACATCACTTACTTGCTTACTTTGTGTGGTAGTTGATTGCACTAAGAGGTGCCTAGAAGATGAAAAGCACGCTGAGGTGCTGGGAGCTGTCCCCAACTGTGAACAGGTCCCAGGGGAGGATGGAAGGAGTTGGTGAGGGAGGGAGGGAGCCAGGCCATGATGGTCGGGAGAATCCTGTAGCCTGACTGACTGGCAGCCAGAGTGCTTCTTTATTTATACAGACTTTAGTAAGCAGGGATACATTCGTGTTGTTCCAAAGCATAGATCACATCATTTTTGTTTATGGACATGTGTTTCATTTCCTCTTGCTCAGTTTTTAGTCATCACTAATAAACTATGACAGAACAGAGTTATCATTTCCAATAATTTTTCCCTCAAGTTTTGACATTATTGATAAACACAGTTATCATCTTTACTCATTAACCCCATAACCCAACTTTTAAGAATCTAGAGGCATATGACAAGTTGTTCTCAGGCTGGTTGCTTCTCTGACTACAAGGACATTTGACCAAAACAATCTTCAAGCCATTCTGGGCATACTACCATGTCCCAAAACAGTGTATCATTAAGTCTTAATGGTCAGAGTGCCCCCAAAATATCCTCAGGCCCAAGCTTCTGCAGCTGTTATTCAAATTCTGGCATAATATGTTTATGTTTTATATTCTTATAAAATAATTTTATCGCCTTTCTATATCATTCTTTGTCCATCAGAATAGGTCTCTGTGTAAGACAGAGATAACTCTAGCTAGTCTAACTTTGTTGCTGTATACGCCACACAATCGCCTGGGTATACAGTGGGAAGAGGCTTGCAATCTGAGCTGTGGCCACCTCCTCCAGCCCACTGAATCTTGTTGACCTTTTTCAGTTTTCTTTGTTTTGGTTACCTTGTTTCTGAGTAAGTACAGGAACAGATGTTTCAAACAAGTCTCAGAGCCTCATAAAGAGACCTCTGGTTTCTTTATGTGTGTCACAGCCTCCAAGGCATGAGGAAGACCTTCAAGTAGATAAGGATATCTCCCTAAAGCAGGGAGAATAGAATATTCAGGACTGTCTTGGGGAAGCTTGGACATAGCATTCCTGGGAGAAGGCATAAATGATTCATAAGAAATTTTCCAACAATCCAATTTTCCCAAATTGTACAAATATAAAATAAGAAAAGTAAAGTGGTCAGGGTAGAATATACCTAGAGTTGACCTCTGGTCTCCACAGATGTACACACCTGTGTACATACATATACACACATAAACATGTACAAACACATATAACTACACACAAAAATAAAGCCAAGAAATTAATGTTTGTACAATAATGTGAACTCAACTACAAACTATCCCACTTTACCATGTTTTTCCCATTAATATCCAAAAGGTACATAGTTTGGTTATATTTGTCTACATTTATCATTCTTTTAAAAGTTAAAAGAATAAATGGAAGAGAAAAAATTCAGTTACCAAAAGCTACCATGCAGAGATGACCACTGCTGGTGTTTTGGGGTTTCCCTTGAAGTGCTCTACCCATGAAATTGTATTTCCTTAAGTGTTTTTCCTTTAATGACCAGAAAATGACTTACATCAGTGACGTGCTTGCTGTAAAGTCTTGATTGACCTGAGTTTGAGCCCCAAAACCTAGGTGACAAGCTGGGTGTGGTAGCATGCACTGCAAGCCTAGTTATGGTATATTCTACCCTGACCACTTTACTTTTTTATTTTATGTGTGTGAGTGTCTTGCCTGCAGTGTGTAAGTGTACCGTGTGCATGCTGTATCTACTGGATACAGTAGCCTACATCTGTAATTACAGGGCTTCTGCAGTGGGAGATGGGGGATAGAGATAGGAAAACTTTCCTGAAGCTTGCAGGCCAGCTGGCTTGGAACATGCATGTAGTAGCAGAAACAAGACAGATCTTACTCTAACAAAGTCAAAGGTAAAAATTGACTCCTGAAAAGTTCCTTTGACCTCCACACATCTGCACAAACACATGTTATATGTACACATACAAATTAAGTAAATAAGTAAAAAATAAGCCAAAAAGCAAGAGGCCGTGTATAGAGGCAGGTACACTTTGGTTAATTTATTGCTTTCTGTTCCCAGCAGTGAGTTAAGAGACATTTAAAAGTTCACAGACTTGCAGGTCACCTGTCAGGCACTGTTAATGTAAGTGGATGTTGCAAATCTATAGTTCAATCATATTAAAATAAACATTTTCAAACTTAAAACTCATCACTCCCAATTGTTTCCTATGGTTGATTCTTACTGTCTGCAGAAGTTATAGTCTGTGACGTTCTACTAACATGAAGTAGTATATACTAATGCTCCTGCGGGAGTAGAGATAGGTCCCTGCAAGCTCTGGTTACCAATCTGTTAGTGGATCAATCACACAACCTTGTTTTGTGTGTTTTTAAGACACCCTATTTATTATCCATTCTCTCTCTCTCTGTCTGTATCTCAACAAGCTCCCATGTAGGCCCTGTTAAAATTTACTTGTAGCAGAAGATGACCTTGAACTTCTGTTTCTCTCACCTCCACCTCCCGAACGCTGGGATTAACTTTGTGCATCACCACACCCTGTTTATTCAGTGGTGGAAATTGAGTTTAGGGCCCCTTGTATGTTAGTCAAGAACAACCAACTGAGCTACATCCCAGCACTGACTCATTAACTGTCATCAGTGTAACTCAGACCTGAGCAAACACTCTCCTGCAAAATGCATCAGTCTTCTCATGCTCAATAACACAATGCAGGACTTCAGCATTATGCTTGGATGCTATTTGTGGCAGCAAAGCTGCTGTCACAGATACAGAGAGGAGGCGTGGCAGTGGCTACAGTATGTGAAAGGACACCTCTTCAGAGGCTGAGAGCTAATGCCAGAAGACAGGGCACTGACTTCTTACTCATTTGGAAACATGTGCCTTCACAACTCAGAATTCTATACTCTGAATGCCTCTGAATGACCTACAATAGACAGTGAAGCTGGTTTTGGTCATAGTTGTCTGTTGACACAGCACTTCAGAGGATGGAGTAGGATCAGTGCAAACTCCAGGGCAAGTCTGAGGCTACAGGGAGACCCTGTCTCAAAAAATAACAGAAAAATGCAGCGAGGGCTGGCAAGATGACTCATGGGATAAAGGTGCCTACCACTAAGCCTGCCCATCTGAGTTTAATTCCTGGCACCCACATGGTAGAAGGAGGCAATCTATTGACCCCTGTAAGTTGTCCTTTGATCTTCATAGGCATACTGTGGTGAGCACACCCCACCCAATAAATAAATAAATGCAATAAAAAAATTTGAAACTGCAGTGACTATTTCTTTGGGGTTTGTAGATACATTTTTTGGAGAGGGCGCATATTTGCAAATTTTTGATTCCTGAACAATGTGGATTAGCTATTTTGCTATTACCTTTGCTTCACTGTGTGTTTAGTGGGCAAATGGTGTAACTGAGACAGCAAGCATCTATTCCAAACTCGTGGGTGCTGAGGTATCACACTAGTTGCCTGAAATCGGCCACAGTGGGAGTTTTATACCAACCATAGGAACAGAGTACCAAAAGAGGCTTAATCTATTTGTTAAGAAGAGTAAAGGAGAACATGCTGATTTTCTTTTAGAGTAATCTCAGAGTGGTGTAATGTTGGGGTCCATTATGAAGTGGAGAGCACTGAAGAGTCAGGGTGTTTCCATCCAGATTCTAAAACTGGCTCAGTAAAGATATCACTCCATGACTGCGATTAAGAGAGGCACTGGCCTTCAATTTCATCTTAATCGTTAATTCTAGAATATAACAATGTTCATGTCAGACGGTCCATGTCAATGACATGGGTTGGCTAAGATAAGGGCAGATTCAACTGTCAAAGAATTGACAATAGAGTATTCTGTACTTTATTATTAAGAACATCTGTAACCTCAGCTCCTTCCAAGAGAGATGTCTGTATAAGCAATACAACTGCTTTTAGTCAAGTGACTTTTATTTCTTTTGCCACCAAGCCTCCATTCAGCTAGTTAGGTATAAAACAAAGAGGAATAATATAAAATTGTCCCCAATATCTCAAATCGACCTCATTATTGTCCTTAGTACTTTTGTTTTCAGGAACGAACATCATGGACCACCTCAGTCTTCTCCCATTTCCCTCCTTACCTGGAAGACAGAACTAGGGTTGTTTCCCACCTTCCCACAACGCACCCCAAGAGCCAAATGTCTTGGTTGCCCTTGCTCTTTTCCAGAGAGACGAGAACTGACCACTATGGCATGAGCAAGGTGCCTTTCATGGCTTTGGTTGTCTGAAAATTGATGTGAAATATTGTGACATATTTCACCATCGTGGCCCTCCCCAGGCCAGGGGGAAGATAAATGAATTGTTTAAAGATTGCAGTCATGGTGCTCTGTTTAGAGGATTCCAGTGGCCATCAGGGCTGGCATTCTGAGATAAAAATACATTGACGTCTGGACCCCACTGTGGACAACTCTGATAGGAAATGAAGTTCTCTTTGGCAGAAGCAGTTTCCCTTTGGACAGCCCAGGTGTGCTGTGACAATTGCTACTGCTCAATACTTCAGCCATTGACTCTCAACCCACTGTGATGTGTGTCACCGAAGAACTTGAGAGCAGCCTTCACTGCTCTACATCTTCCTGTTGGCTCTCCATACCAGAGTGAACAGTTCGTATGTTACATGCTTTCCACAGGTAATGTGTACATTACATGCTTTCCAGAGGTTACGTGTTAAGCAAAGCTCTTCTGGAAATAGACACACAAGTGTGTAATTTCATTGGTAGCATGCACAGGCAGAGCTGCAAAGGGCTGGGAACCAGCGGCAGCAGGGGGACCTCCCAGCCTTCTCCCTCCCACTCCCATGGCTTATGTCTGGCTTTGGGTGTTCCTGAAGAGGTAACTCTCTCCTTCTAGGGGGTCTTAACAAAGTCGCCACCTGTGGGTGGCCATGTTTACTACAGGAGCCCTACCTGCCTCACCTCACTGGTTTCAGCGACTGTCTCTTCTTCGTTCAGCTGTGCAACTGTCAGGACCATATCAACTATTTCCTTCTTTTGAAGTAAAATGTTAAAGCAAAGCTTCAGCTGAGGATTCAGACAATAAAACTTAGTGCCATTAGCTTTATACTTAAGTGGAATTTACAAATGAAGATTTGGTATGAAAGTTGTTCATAGCAAACACAGCTGCCTTAATTTATTTCTACCAAATTTCTCATGTTCTGGCATCATATCCACTAATAACTTTCCTTGAGATAGAGCTGGCCTTGAACTTGTTGTGTATCTGAGAATGACCTTGAATGGCTGCCCCCACCTCTCTCATACCGTGTGTTGGTATTAGAGGGTGCACTATCCCTGTCCTTGATTTTACATGGTACTGGTATAGAACCTAGGACTTCACATGGGTCAGGCCAGCACATTACCAACTAAGCTAAATCCTCAGCCCTCCGTTAATAATTCTGAGGAACAGCATCATATATCTGGGATATCTTTTGGCTATTTTAACAAAACCTTCCTGAAACTGTTGCAAGACAAATTGATCTTCAACATAAAAGAAGTGGTCCTCACAGAATGCAGATCTCGCTCATTAACTGACACATTACCAGGATGTTATGTGTTCTTGAGTGACAAAGGTGGCTTAAAAAAAAACCCCTAGCACTAATTCCTCAGTGTTTATGTACTCAACACCCCCCAAACTGAAGTCTTTCAAGGAATAAATAGCAAAGTGCTATTGATAATTTCCCAACAGACAATGACTCAGAATGAATCAGAATGAACACAGTTTTTTTTTTCTGTCTTCCAAGTTTATTTTGAATTTTCATTTTGGGACAACCAAGCAGCTCTTGAAGGAGAATGCACAGAAGAGTCATTCTGGCACTTTTGGATAGTACATAAGAGTGTTTTTGAATAGTCACATTCAATCCCCTTGCTCAGCCCATACTCTCATCTTTGGTGAGCAAGATGAGCACACAGGATTCCAGAGTTAATACATAACCCTATATACAAACAGCCAGTGGAACCAAAACGGTGGCTAGTGGCCAAAGGGATGGACTAGTAAAGGGCATCTCTACAGTGTCCTCTAGTCTATCTTAGCTAAACAGAACCCACATTACACATGATAACTAGAGAGTATACTGTGTTGAATGACGATGCTGAGCACGTATGGCACTTGGCAGCATGCAGTTCAAAGAAAAAGGGTATCATTTAGTAACCTTATATAAAACCCAAGCAGTTCAATTAAAAGGGTTAAGAAAAAACATAAAACTGAGGGACTGTCTGTTGTCACTGTAAAAAAGGCACTTGGAGTTAATGGGACCAGAATTGAAGGACTCTTAGCTGATAAAAATTTCAGTACAATTTCATTAAAAGGCTTAGATGATAAGAGACGACACGCAGGAGTTCCTGAAGAGAGACACTGAAAAATCAACCACAGAGAAGCAGAACAGATCAAAACAAGGAAATAAAAACTTTACAACTGAATTGTATTTTAAAGGAAAAAAAGCACCCCTCCCCCCATGATAAAAAGAGAGAGAAGCCTAAACAAAGCGAAGTGTAAGCAAGGGAACGACAACGGAGCAGCAATGCATAGCTTTCCTTAGTGATAATGCCGACCTCGGGAAACCACCCCGCTTCCCAGGAAGAGCTTCACAGTAGCATTATCATGGTAGAATGGAGGGGTCAAACAATGCAAAAAGTTTCCTCTGTTTCCAGAATCGGAGGGAGAACTGAGGTGATCCTTGGAGCACAGCAATACCACATGTGGTTTGTCAGCATCCTTACTGGGACAAGTCAGGTCCATGGAATGACATACGGGTTTCCTAGCCACCTCCCTGGAGGGGCAGCATGCCAGTCATCCTTTATTCTGAGTCATAACCTTAATTTCTTTCTGCCACCGGCACAGTCATGCCAACGCATCTACTTCCATGGTTTTCATTCCTCAGCTTCTCCACACACAGGTATGCACTTCCATAAGAATGGATATTTGGCAATTTTATATTCCACATTTAGGGACTCGTTGATGGCTCATTTGATGTTAAACGCCATCAGGGGTCTTTCCTCTCGTTTTTGCCAGGGGCTTTTCTTATCTTCTCCTTGGTCATCGTCATCATCATCATCTTCATCTTCATTATTGGCAGATCTGCTCTGGTTGGGACTGGCTAACGACTCCAGGGGTACGTCAGAAGTTCGTTTGGTTGTCTCCTCCTGCAGGCTGGGCAGCTGTCCCCCACTCCTCCGACCTGACCCTTCCAACAAGCATCGCAGAGCAGTGTCCTCAGGGGTGCACACTGTGGTCCCACACTCGCTGCTGCTCTGGTCCATGTCGTCCAGATACACGAGCTGCGTGTAGGCAGTGCTGTCGTGTGCTCTGGGTTCTTTCTGCTGGTGCTCCTGTACAGGTGGGTGGCTCTGCTGGAGAGACAAAGGCTCTCCCCTTCCCTTTCGGGCAGATTTTGGTTCATTCATATCCACGCCAGAGTCCAAACTGGCATCATTACTTCCATTCCTTCCAGCTCTTTGGAGATCAATGTACGAATGTCTAACATGGGCATTGGACCGTCCATCTAGGGAGACAAACCACGCCCGAGGGTGTGGAAGTGGCTTCCCACCTCCTAGTTCCATCAGTGCCTTTTCAGTCAGGAGCTGTACCTCACTGTTCATTTGAGCCAAAGCTGCATCATTCAGGGATGCTGGGATGGACAGAGACTCTGACATTGATGTATTCTGAGAGGTCCATTCCCGTGTACCAGCATCCTGTAGGTGCTGCTGAGAGATGGCCTGGGAAGACAAGGGTTGGCCCTGCATCTGAGAGGAGGGGTGTGGGAAGATCCCCGCATGGGGGTTGGACAGCTCAGCCTGCAGCCTTCCTATTTCCAGCTGCTGGTCAGTGGGGACCACCAGAGGCTGGCTCACATAGGAATGGTCCCCTGGAAGTTTCATATAGTGAGCTGGGATGACCAAGGCAGGCAACACTTTCCTGTAAACGCTGTCATTTACCTGGTCCACGGAACTACAGCAGATCAACTGGCCTGGCCTCGGGAAAGAAGTCGGTCTCTCCAGGTGATCGACAGATCGAGACATCATACATTCAGTAGGTCTGCGGTCCAGCAGTTGCTCTTTTTCAGGGGATGAAGGTGCGGGGTACATGTGTTCCTGAATGGTGAGTTTGCTTCCTGCCGACGCCAGGCCTTCTTGATCTTGCTTTTCAAATAAAGTCTGGGAAAGCATAGCATTATAACTACCCCTGTAGTCATCATTGCCAGGGGGCTCATAGCCTTCTCGTTCCATAGACTTCCTTGCCTTTAAGGGAAAAATCTCCACCGATTTATGGTAGTCTTTCCCCAGCGTCCCACTCGGTGTCAGATTATCAAAGGATGCTTGGCTTTTATCTTCTTCTTTGTGGGACAGAAGCTCCTCCCGGGAGCTAAATTCCTGTGAGGTACTATAGGAGAGCTTCAGCATGGGTGTGTGCAGGTCCCCCTCGCCATTGGGGGACATCATTTCTAAGTGCACCCCGCCCATCAGTTCCTTTGTCCCTGGGGCCTCTGGGCGGCTATGGCTGGAGACGGAGAGAGGCCCAGGATAGTCTGATGCTCGGTGAGAGAAGAGCAAGTTGATGTGAGACATGGATGTGGACTGATCCCTCTTGGAGCTCTCCAGGGCAGGAGGAAGCTGCAATTTTCTGTGATGCTGTCGGGGTTTCAAGCACTTCCTCCTGCAACCAAACAGGCGACACAAGAGCAAAAGTGAGAGACTCGTGATGGCAAAGTTTCAGGGAAGATCCTAAGTCAAGCTCCACAAGGAAAAACAACAATTTCTAAGCACCCGAAGCCCCCTCAGTCCACACCCACAAGTTATCTATTCACTGGGGAGCACCTAGGAGTCAGCAATACACATTCTCTCTAGGGTAACAGATACGGCATCAAAATAAGAATAATTGTGCTTTGATCTTGAGAGTTTCAACTTTTAGTGAGCGTTGAGGAATATTATGAATGAATCGTGTAACAGCTGCCAAGCTCTTTTCTTTTTTGGTGTGTGTTTGTGTAGGGTTGCATGCGTGTGTGTGTGTGTGTGTGTGTGTGTGTACAAGAGTGCACAGAGGCCAAAGCTCAACTTTGAGTATTGTCCCTCAAGCACTATCTACCTTATTATTTCAGACAGGCTCTCTCATTTAACCTGGATCTCATCAAGTAGGTTAGTTTGGCTAGTCAATGAACCTCAGGGACACACACTGTTTCTGTCTCCCCAGTGCTGAGATTATTTCATGGGCCACCACACCTGGCTTTTGTATGTGGCTTCTGAAACTCCAATTTATGTTCTCATGCTTGTATAGCAAATACATTACTGACTGAGCTATTTTCCAAGCCCTTGTTAAACATCATATGTGTGTGTGTGTTGTATATGTGTAGGATGGAGAAGGATGCTGAGTGTTCTCTGTCACTGTCCACCTTATTCTAGGATCTCTTAAAGAATCCAAAATGAGGCTGGTATCCAGCAAGCCTTCTTGTCTTAGTCCCTCATGGCACTAGGAATACAGACTGATGTGAGTGTGGCTACATTCATCTTTTTACATGGGTGCTAGGGATCTGAACTCAGGCCCCCATGCTTGCACTGAAAGAGCCTTACTCACCGAGGCATCTCCAAACCCCTAAGATCTTATAACTTTCCTAGCATCGTCTAAATATACCCTAAATGTTTACATTATCACATAACCTGTGGATTCTTTGCAACTTAAATTACATGTTTGAGTTCTAGGTGATCATTCATGAGAAAACAGCATGGTTTGGGGGGGGGGAGAAGAAGAGGAAAGAGGAAGAAGAAAAAGAAGAAGAAAGACTTCCAAATACCAATTGCACAAGAAATTCTGCATTAAACAAATATATTGCCAAAATGGTAACACTTTACCTGCAATAATATAAAAGGAGACACAGCAAAACCAAAAGAATGAAAGCCATTCCTCCTAAAATGGCCAAAAGAAACACCGTGTGATACGTGGTAATGTCCTGTGTCACAACGGGACCTAGAAGGTCAGAAAATCTCATTTTAGAACTTTGAATTCCTTCAAATAAGAATAGGGATAATAAGTTGAGAATATAATTACTTTTTTTAATGCCTCCCGCCTGAGGGTCAGAGCAGTGACCAGGCAGAGGTGCCCCTTGGACTATGCACTTGAGGCACCGCCCCTCCTGTCCATGATGACCACCAACACTCCAGTGGCCGCAGCCCCTGATGCTCAAGGATGAAATGCTCTTATTTCCCACTTAGTGGAGAAGTGAATCTCTTTCAGCAGCATGCTCAGCATTCTAAATGCATGATCTTTTAATAAAGGAAAATGAATATAGGATAAACCATGGAGTAGATTCTCATTTAAGAGATGAACCAAGTATCTGGGGATTTTACAAGGTAAGAAAAAATGGCAATGATTTCATTCTCACTTTTCCTAGGTAATTATTACCATACAGAACACTCTTTGCCTGAATGAATCACTTTAAATATATAATATAAATTTACAGTGACATTAAAAAGTCATGTGTGACCAAGATGCTTTCCTATTTAAAACAGTCATCCACATCATCTTTGTTTATTTATTTATTTTAACAAGGCTAAGTTTTCATGCCCATAGTCCTCTCTAGCACTTAAAGATAAGATTCCAAGAGACATACAAAAACAAACAAATTTTTAATTTACATTGTAAAGATCCCCAAGGGGCATATGTAAGTTATGTTCTTGATGTTCAAGGGTGATCTAAATCTGTCTCATAATGTTAAGAGTAATATAAAGCTGGCTTACATGTTAAGTCACAATGGATTGGTAACACTACTTAGGCACTTATTCTTGTCCTGTGTTCTGCAGTACACAGAAGAAGGGATGCAGTGGCTTCATATTATTTATAAATAAGCACCCATTTGCTTTATTAAAAATTTATTTTTGACATTCAATGGACAGATTTTTCAGAAATATTTTTAAGGAGAGAAATTCTCATTTCTTCCCTTTCTCTCCTTTTTTCCCTCTCTTTCTCAGGGCTTCACTATAATCCCTGGCTGGCCTGCCTGGCCTTGAACTTTCAGCACTTCTGCCTCTGCCCTACTTGTGCGCGAATGACAGGAGCTTATGTCAGGACTCCTCGCTCAAATCTTCCAAGAGACAAATGAATCCAAGGAAGTTAACCAGGTTTTGGAATCAGTGATATTTCCTGAGTCCAGAAGAGAACGAAATCCTCCTTCAAATACGCACACCTAGTGGGGTGGGAAAGTGACCGTAATGACGCCACACTACCTTGACTGTTCACAGGGCATTTTAATACAAAGGCAACATTTGAAGACATCAGATTTGATCCTTCATATAGAAAAAAAGAGAAGAGAAGGGTGTGTATGTGTGGAGGAGGCAACTTTGGGCATATAAAACCATTCTTGAGGAACTAAACTGGTTTGTTAAGCACTCAGAATGTAATTATTTTAGCCTTTGTCAAAAGAAATCTTCATAAAACTCACAGCTAGACTTCAGTTCCCGTTTAAGCAGAGAATTAAAGAAGGAAACCCTAGTTGTTGTTTTTTTGGTTTGGGGCTCAGGGGGTCACAGCATCACTGCAATGCATTTTAATAAAAGCGATGGCAGTGAGGTTACCCACATGTGCATCGCAATGCTCACACTAGAAGCTGGGTTGGGGTTGCTTTTCACAGCTCCGAGCTGCTGCTTTCACTGCATAGAAACGCCTGGAGATTTGTGTTGAGCAGCCCTTGCTTTCCTCTTTATAATAGTATATATTAATATTAATCTGCTGCATGGTGGGAAAATTGACAGCCATGGTTGTTTGAAATCTATCTTTAAAAAAAAAAGGTTCACTTTAATATCTGGACTTTGTGGCTGTTACTCTGGTACCCAACACATTTCTTTTCCTTAGTTTACTTTTTGAGTCTTCACATTAGGGAAACAGGATGTTTCCTTGCCAGGCTCCTGCTGGCTATGCTGTGAGAACAGTTACCTCTGAGGAAAGCTCTCAGGAGTGTATATTTTCTCAGATGGAAACGTGGTGTCTGTGTGAAAGGTTTTCCAACATCTGCCTCTACGCTCTTATATACTTGGTTCAATATTAGTTCCATTGCTAACATGTTTTGAGTTGTTATTTGGGAATGCACTGAGGGTGATTTTTGTAAGAGGCACCGTTTAATCACAGCTTGTCTTTAACCTACCTCAATCCCATCTAGAACTGCATGTGTTTTAATGTGTGTTAGAAACAACACAAAACAAGAATCAAGGTGTACTCTGAGCATAAACATTGCTGAGGAAAGCGAAGTTTAAATCCAAGTGGCATGGCTTTTAAAGACAGCTATGGGAGCTATCCCTAGAAAAAATTCTTATGAGAAGCACATTATTCTGAAAGACCACTGGGATTATGCTAAGTATATATACATTTATGTATACATATACATACACACATGTATATGCCATGTCCTAAATAGGAATCAATCTACATATTCTGAGGAGATTTTTCTTTTGAACACTGGGCAGATGGCTCGTATTTAAGGTGCTCAGAAATGCTAAACCAAGCATTTGCCTCAAGAAGTCCCCAGGAGCAGCTTCTTGCTGAGTGCTTGGCCTCAAGTTTACATACACACCAGGCTACAGCTGTTTCAGCAATTAGGAGGAGGTTGCACCCTGTGCATTTTCATTTAAGAATCCCCTATGGCAGATGTCTGAGCCAAGGGGGACTGGAGGTGGGACCATTTCCACGCATTGTGCCTGACCTCCATGGGAAAGTTCCAGCCAGTACTCCCACCCCACGGCCTTTCCCTATCATTTGATGTTTTAAAATATGATATGAACTGCCTGTTGAAGTTATTTTTAAATGAATACTGATCCTGGACCCCCAAAGAAACCCACTCATCACTGCCACTGTTGACTTTGTATTACCTGGGATAGGAGGAGACATGGCTGCCACCCAGTACCCCAACTGGGGAGCAATGTATGTCCACGTAAGCTGGCTGCCTTCCTGGTGCAAAAGGCCGAGACCACTCTTTAGCCACGTTCCTGTGGGATTCAGAAAAGAAATTCAGCAGGGCACTTGGGAAACTCCTATTGCAGGCATAGATGTTTATAAAAGTCACTTGAAATGCCACATTAACAACTCGCTGGATAGCCAAGATCAGTAGTTCTCAAACCTGTAGGTCACGATGCCCACAGGAGTTGCATATCAGTTATCCTGCATATCAGATATTGACAGTGCGATTCATGACAGTAGCAAAATTATAGTTATGAAGTAGGAACAAATAACTTTATGGTTGGAGGTTGCCACAACATGAGGAAGTGTATAAAAGGGTCACAGAATTAGTGTAATGATATATATTGTTTACATTTGGAGGTCATTGTCCTCAAATATTGCAG
>LOEQ01004035.1:143207-153479 GCA_001685075.1 Bramus lutescens
CACACACACACACACACACACACACACTCACACGTCTCTGTCATCTTGTTTCCAAATGTTATATCTTAAATTCTTCTGACTTTAAAAAAAGAATTCATTTTTACTTTTAATTGTGTGTATGTGTGAAGCACCCGTGGAGGGCAGAAGAGGACGTTGGATCCCTGGATCCTCTGGAGCTTTAGGTTCAGATGGTTTGGCCGGCCTTATTGGGTGCTGGAAGCTCAACTCTGCAGAGTAGCTACCTCTTCAGCTCTCCTCTGATTTTTTAAAATGCTGCAAACGCCCTTATCTGATCAATGAGGGCCTTAACCAGGAACTGTACTTAACCACACAAAAGTAGGCAGGACACTGCAGGACTAGGCAATGGCTAAGTAGGAGCACAGTCACTTCTCTATACACTGCTAGTACCATGGAGGCAAACACCTGCAGAAGGGTCAGTGATATCTAGGGCACCAGGAAAGGGATTTCAGTGAGCTTTACAAAGCTGTGACAAAGTGTCTTAGAAAAACAACTGAAAAGGGAAATGATGCATTTTGGTTCACAATTCATTAAGTTTTAGCTCATGGTCAGTTGGCTCTATTGCTCCTTGGGTTTGGGGTGAGTTACGGCAGAGCAAAGCTGCTTACCTCATGGTGACTGGGAACCAGGGACTAGAAGAGGCCAGAGTCCTTCAAGGTCATGCCCCAGTGATCTACTTCCTCCCCCTGGACCCTATCTCCTAAGGGTGTGAGCCCCCTCCAATAGCACCATCCACTGAGAACCAAGCTTTTAGCAGAAGACACGGGAAGAACATTTGAGATATGAACCAGAACAGTTTTGATGGGTCTGCTAGTGAAGTGACAAGGCCTGAGGGGGATTCAGTAAGTCTAGGGAAGTGTCAGTACATCTGGACAGTGACTGGGAAGGAGGGAGAGACAGGGCCTGGCTCCAAAGAGACCTGCGTGCCATGCTATGATCCAAGCTCTTAGAAGTACCATGTAGGAACTCAGTCTTTGGCTAAGAAGGTAACCTAAGCCACACTACAGCAGGTCCAGTGGAAGGAGGGGAAAAGAGGAGGCAGCCAGATAACTCAAGGAGTTCATAAAATGGTTTCCCAGCCCTGCCACAGGAAACCCAGGGAAGGAAAAGAAGGTGAGTCTGAAAAACATTGCTCTTTTCTTCGTTGTTTTGAGACAAGGTCTTGCTGTATAGCTCAGGTTAGTCTCAAACTCATAGGAACCCTTTTGCTACAGCCTCCTGATGTTGGGATTTTAGCATGTACTAGTATACCTGGCAAGAAAGCCATTTGATGGAGCACAGCTATAAGATGAAACAACACTTTCCTGCCCAAGCTGCTTTTGTAATGGTGTTTCATCACAGCAAAAAAACCCTAACTAAGAAATGCAGTATGCATTAATATAGTGTTATGATACAACTAGCAGTGTCAACTTTAATACAGTCATTCAAACTGAAGCAATCTTTAGAAGTTACTATGGAGTCTATTAATTATATGGGAAGTTACAAATCAAAAACACTATGAAAGCCCCAAAGATATTTATTCTCAAGTATAATTGCTAAAATTATGCTTTGACTGATTCAAGGAGTTAAGTATTTTAAAAACATTATTTAATATAAAAAATTCTCATTAGCTAGGCGGTGGTGGTGCATGCCTTTAATGCCAGCACTTGGGATTCAGGGACAGGCAGATCTCTGTGAGTTCGAGGCCAGCCTGGTCTACAGAGTGAGTTCCGGGACAGCCAGGGCTACACAAAGAAACCGTGGCTCAAAAAAACCTCAAAACCAAACCAAACCAAACCAAGACAGCCAAACCAACAAAAATTTTCACTAATCTTCATGCATGGTTTAACAACGTTCTATTGATAGCTAAGAGCTGGTTATAAGCTTGACTTTCAAAGGACACAAAAACGTCATCCAGGCTGTGTATGAACAATCAAACATTTAGCTACAAAGGTATTTACCACAGCCTTAGTCCCTATTCTCCCAAACGGTAAAGGACTGGTGAACCGAGTCATCTACTTATATTCAGAGTGGAAAATGGCATCACGCCAATGCCACTGACCCTGCAGAACCATGCTGCTGTGGCAAGACACTGCCCTGCTGCAATGACGGCAAAAGCGGGAGACAGAACAATCCTGACAGCATTTCCGCTAGCCTGCCCAGCTGGCCTGCCAAGGCTGGAGAGCTTCTAGCTGAAGTACCTGAGAAACTCTTGCCTCACTTTCTCTTTCGTCACTGGCTCAGAGGAAAGCAAGCTGCCAGCTGCCATGCTGGAAGCAGCCTTAAGGAGAAGACCACATTGTAAAGAGCAGAAATCTCTGGCCACCTCCAGCAGGGACTACAGTCAGCCTGTGACTATGGCCGAATCATAAGCATGCTTGCCAGGCCCGGTAGAACCTTGCCTAAGCTGAGCAGAGCTCTGGTTGCTGGTCCCATTGTAGCTTTGCTGGGGCCCTGAGCCTGAGCCACGGTCATCAGTGCTTGGGTTCCTCCACCTCAGGAACTGTGAGACGCGAGATGCTCATTGTTATCTCAAGCTGCTAAATTTTAGGGTAACTTCTTAAGCAGCAACTGATAACACATACATATGTGTACAGACAAATGACTTAGAGAATTAAAAATAGATTAGCATCTTTCTCTAGGCTGTAGGACCATGGGGATTATCCCTTGTTTCAAACAATGTTAGCAAATATTTTTCCTTTATTCAGGAGGTAAACAAAAGAGCACATAGCCAAGAGAGATCATAGAACCTTCAGAGAAACTAAAAGGATGAAGGTTAGGAATGCCAATTTTAGCTCTCCTGGCTTTACAGATCCCCCTTTAAATTAAAAACCAAACCAAAAGCCAAAGCCAAAACCAAAACAACAACAACAAAAACCAGACAAGAAAAATATCGACTCCAGAGGGAACACTCAGGGACTCCAGCTTACCCAGCTTCTGGTCAAACCGCCATGCTGCGACGTATGCATTGTGCCTCAGACTGCTCTGTGTGGCCAAGGGCACAGTGACATAGATGGGGCCATCCACCAGCACCGGTGTTCCATTGCTGCTGAGCAAGTGCACACTGACGGCTGTGACGGGGGTCAAGTCATACCGCGTGCTGTTTCCTACAAGGAAGAAGTATGTCCATCACTGGCTCGGAGGACTTGGGGCTTCAGAAACCCTCTGAAGAAAAACAGTCGCTACTGTCCCGTACTGGTCAGGGGCTCTGTGGGCATCAGTAACCCTCACACCCACAACCTCATAAGGCAGTTCAAACCCACATTTTTTAAGGAAACAGGTTGGGATGTGGCAGTAGCTTCCTGGAGGGCGTATACTAGTTAGCGGCAGAGCTGAAGTCCAAGTTCAAGTCTTCCAGGTGTAACAAACTGTGCCTTCATTCTCCACTCTCTTTTGCCTTCCTTTCCTTTCTTCCTCCTCTCTTCTTCCCCTCCCTTCCTTTTTTCCTCCTCTCTCCTTCCTTCCTTCCTTCCTTTTTAAAGGCAGGGTCTTGCCCTGTGGCCTGGAACTCATGACCACCATGTTTCAGCCTCTCAGGGGTCAAGAGTATGGCCATGGTGGAAAACACTTTTCTCTAATACAAGATAAAGAGTTTGGGGGAAGCTACAGAAAAAAGGCTCACAAAATAAGCTCTGTGCATATCACAAGACATACATATATAGAATATATAATATACACATCAGTAACAAGTCGGCACCTTAAAAACACATATTTTGGAGCCCATGCTTTAAACAAAACTTTTTGTAAAGGATTGGTTCAAGATATTAACTACTTCTACCAGAAGTACAGGACTGAAACTTCTTAGACATGAAATGTGTATGTGTTGTTTTAGTTGCCATGGCTATTTTGCTCTGTTTATAAGGAATTTGATATCCCAGTTATTCTCCATTAGAGACCTTTCATCCAAGCCAGTGCTTTAATGACTGTCTATAGACAAGTTAAGAGAATGGGAGTGATAGTTATACACTTAAGCAATCCATTTCAGATTTTTCTTTAATGAAATACAATATCACACAAAATACATTCTGTCATAATTTTACAACTTTGCCTTAATAGGATGGATTTCTTAGTGATAAAAATGTTAAGGCATTTTATAATACAGGATCTCTTATATAATACAATACTATTTATGATTTATTTACTACTGCTATTTCTATTTATACTATGCCTTAAATATAAGTATGTTTATGTACAGTATATATACTTCCTATATAGTAACCTACCTATCTGAGCTCATATCAGTCTCCAGTTTGGACTAAGAGTAAACAGGACAGTCAAAGCAAATGCAGTGAACTTTACAGTTTCAACAATGATTAAATAGCTAAGTCCTCTATGGAGTAATCTGTAAACAATAATGACCATTATATACCCATCTCTGTTTCTCCATGATGACAAAGGCCTGCTAAAAAGATTTCCTCAAAATATTGAAGTTGGAATCACAGAGTCAAGGTCATAAATATTTTAGTTAAGAAACCATTTCATTTTGTGATAAGAAAATCGAAGATCAGAATTTACCATGCTTCTCTTGAAAATGCACTGTGGACTGAGACATACACATACCCACAGCTTAAAGGTGACAGGAGAACACAACCTGCTTGCAAACAGGTAGGCAGAAAGTTCTAGAAAGGGCACCTCCATTCTTCTTCCTCAGCATCTTTACAGCCCCTTTTCTCTTCATCTGCATCTCCCTGATATAAGGAGATGGGTTTCTGGAGCCAGCTGCCCCTGCCAGTTACTCCACTCCCCTGAGGGCTGTTTCTCTGATCTTCACAACCAACTAAGGATGGATGATAGGTGAGAAGCCCTCTTGAGTGTGTGAACATAAATATTCTCAGCTGCAGGCATGCAGAAGTAAACCCCACAGAAATGAGTAGATGAACTGAAAATACTACGCTTTAGCTTCCCATGCTTACCCGCTACCTTTAGAGAGCATCTGCTGAGGTGGGCCTGGCGGGCATGGTGCTGCACTTGCACTCAGTACCTGGCACTCACAACGGGTAGGCTGAGCCAGGATGCCAAAACAAGGCCAGCCTGGGTTACACAGTGGGACCCTGAAGAAAGGAAGAAAGAGGATAGAGGAAAGAAGAATGGAAGAAAGAAGGAGAGAAAGGGAAGGAGGGAGGAAGAGAGGAGGAAGGGAGGAAGGGATAGAGGCAGAGAGGAGGAAGGAAGGAATGGAGGGAGAAAGGAAGGGAGGAAGAGATGTAGGTTTCACCTTTGCTTTCTGGAGGCTATGCCCTCTCTCTGTGCTCCATGAAAAGCCGTTCCTACTTTACTCCACCCCCATGTCTCTCCCTCTACCCTCCCACTTCTTTATTTTCGAGTGACTCAGACTTAGAGGCCTAAATGATTTCTCTTCCACATCTCGCTATGAGATTCCAATCGCACACGAGGTACTGAGTTCTGTCTGTAACAAGGCTTTCCTTCTTGCTCTACCTAGATGTTACCTGGCCCTCTGTGTCCCAGGTGAGGGAGGGCAAGGACCACTAGATGGTGTCCCTTTAGTATTCTGATCAATTGGTTGCTTATAACAAGATGGGTTTTACCCAGCCCTTAAGATTCTCTTTGTTCTTATGTTTTAGTACCAGGCTAAAGTTTGAATTTTTCTGAAATTCAAAAGGTAGGTGCTACAATACTTCTGGTGAAGTCTTTGCAAATATTAAAAAATATCCAAAATGGATCCTAAATTCAAAACACTTTAGCATTCAGGCATTCTGGATAAAAGATGAGGTCATCTTGCACCAACTTTTCAGGGTCAGCAAAAATACAACACCTTATCCATTTTGCCCTCTGGGTCTCCCTGTTAGTGGAGGCTATTTCACTGAGACCCAAGGGAATGGTATAGAGTCTTGGTCTTTCTTAGGGACTAGGAGAAGAGTGTGATTCTAGAAGGCGGAGTGTCTTTGGCCTGCATAGGAGAAGGAAAGTGACTATAGGGTCAAAGAGAGCCTGATCACAAACTCGCCCAAAGCCTGCAGCGACCCACTGGACTCCGGTTGCTCTGCTCCATGGAGCCCCAGCTCCTATGTCTTCCAGGATAACTATGGATACACCATGGGTTGGCTCCCTTTCCTAGTGGCTCTCAGAAAAAAAAACTTTGATCCTCTCTCAGGCAACTGATCTATTATGTCACTGGGAAAACAGTTTAATGTTATCTTCTGACCTTCTCCTTCCCTCTGAAATAGACTGATTTTTAAAATAAAACATGCTTCTAAAAAAATCAATAGTCCTGTGCTTTTGTTTTCTTCATTGGCTGGGCTTCTTAAGTTTCATAGTTTATTCTAGCACTATTGGAAGAGGGACACAGAGCATGAACGAGCCCCGAGTGAGGCTGCTCCTCTTCGCTGTGTTTTTTTTTTTACTATGCTACCTTTCCTCAGAGCAGCCTATGAGGACCCCAGGCTAGAAGTCTCCAGGATCCGGAATGGATATGTTTTCCCCAAGAAAGTTTACTATAGATGACCACTACACATCTATCTGATGGCAAATGACTAGCATTCTAATCATGTGATCTGTCCTCAGTAACTAAAGGAAGAAACATTTCTCAAAACAAGAATCACAGATGGAGGAAAAGCAATTCATCACCAAGTACCTTTCCTCCAACTAGGAATTTGTTCACAAGCTACAGGAACGAATGAAATGTTTAAGGCTTGCAAGTCTTTTCAGAATCACCAGTTCATGCAAGATCTTGGAAAATTGAGTTTTAATCAAAGCATCCCTGGGAACTGCAATATATCTAGCAGTCTATAACACTAATGTCTGCTTTTAAATTTCATGCCATGTCTAAAACATAAAGGGTGATAAAGAGGCACAGAAGAGAGGAAGAGGGAGAGGGAGGGAGGGGGAGAGAGAGAGAGGGGGAGGGAGAGAGGGAGGGAGGGAGAGAGAGAGATAGAGAGAGATATAGAGACATTGATGGATGGATGGATTCAGAATTCCAAGATCTGGAACCTCTCCTGCAGTAGCTGGAGGTCTGAGGATCATGCTGTCACACAAGAGGAGAAAGATGCAGCTTTGGTCCTTCTCTGATAAGGAATTATCACTTTTCTTCTGGCTGGTGACTTCTGGTTTCTCTGATCTTGTAAGTCCTGTGTCTTGTCAGAGAAGTGATGGTGACAGAGCTGACTTAGTGATCAGCAAGGAGATTCTAAGTCAACTTCAAAGCCTGGCTCCTCTCTGGCGATCTATGGTATAGTGGCATTTCAACTGTATTTTAATAAACAAAGATTGCCTGAAGATCTGAGAGTAAAACAGCTCCATTGGTCAGCCTTACAGAGCAGGTGGTAACACACATCTTTAATCCCAGTAGCTACACTAGTTGCCATAGAAACCAGGCAGTGCATGATCTTAATCCCAGTGGTGCATGCCTTTAATCCCAGCCCCAGAGAGGATTATAAAATGGGAGGAGACAGCTCTCAAAGACAGTCTTATTCTGAGATTCCTGGAGGCAGGATCGCCATTTTGGACTGGGGTTGAGGTAAGAGCCAGTGGTTGGCTGCTTTGCTTTTCAGATCTTCAGGCTGAACCCTAATTTCAGTGTCTGAGCTTTTATTAATCATGCTCCACTATGGAAAACCTCCATTGGGGACTTTCCCAAATCCCCTTTGAAAGGAAAGGAGGGTGAGCATCCAGAAGTAGAGAGGAAGACATGAGTGAAAGCTGATGGCCACAGCCAGAAATAGCAGACAATGTTCACACCTCAGTGACCCATCTATAGGGGAGCATGGAATGTCACTGGCTCATCTCTAGATGTCACTGAAACCAGCCCTTCTCCTGGCACATGGTGAATGAGAGGGTAGGGCTGAGTGTCTCTTGCTGCACAACTGAATGAGACATTGTGGCACCAACATTCAGGAGGTAAGTGGACTAGGCAGGGATCAGAGGGGCAGAAATCCTTTATTTCTGATCTTGAGCTTAAAAAATTACAATATCAATTGAGCTGAAATATTTAGTCCAACACAGGAAAGCCCAGAGAAAGTGCTTCAGGCTCTTGGCAACTGCTGAAGGGCTCAATGAGGAAGCCAACAACGTTGGTGCAGACTGAATACCTCCTTCAGCTGGTAAAAGGAACAATACCAACCCAGAACCTGCAATGAAGGCCCTGCTCCCTCTCCATTTAAGGTGAGCACCTCTCGCAAGATCCAAAAACTCACAGAGAAATAATAAGGTCCACCCCAAAAGAGAGGAGATTCCAATTACCTGTTCCATTTCCATCCAGTCCTCGCAAATAAGGAAAGCTGTCTACCTCGGAAGGGGAGCTGGCGGCGGTGAGGAAGGCGGTGAGGTCACTGTAGCTGGTGTTCTCGGGCAACCTCAAGGCCCTTCTCTGGAAATGAACGCGAGGCTGTGGCCGGGCACCTGTAGGGATCAACCTCTGAGTTACCTCCCCAAGGAGCCGTTTCCGTTTCAGAAAATGGCAAGCCATGAAAGGCTTCTCCAGGGCTCCAACATTCTTCCCCCACCCCTGCTCCTTCCCACATGGCGTGCCATCCATCCCTCATTCATCCAGGACACAGGGATCTGACAACATGCTATTATGGGGCGAGAAATAATAGCCCATTGTCACATTTGTTTTGACACAGGATGTTATTTAGGTTTTGAACAAAAAGCTTTTCCCAAGTTCTATTTGCGACCAGTCTTTTCCATTGTGCAGTATTTGGCTATGGATAGGGTAACATTTTGGGAGAGTCTCAGTAAATGATGTAGGGAAACGGCAATTAATCTCTTTACACAAGCAATGCAAGGGATATGCTTTGATACAGCTACAAAACCTTCCTCTAACTTCCTGAAAAAATATGATTTAACACCACCGACCAAACTGAAGCAACAAGGGGGTGCAATGTGCAGTCTTGGAAAGAAATGAAAACCAAGAGCCCCCACCGCCCAAGGTGAATGAAAACAAGAGCTCCCACCGCCCAAAGTGAACTGTTTTCTTCCTGAGGAAGCTGCCGGGTGACACAGGCTCTGGACTGTTTCCTTCTGGACACAGATGATGTTTCAGATTTGACAAAGATGCAAAGTGGTACTCCCTACCCCAACTCCAATCCCTCTGTGTGGCCACTGGACTGACCCAAGCTTGTGGTATCACTTACAGTTTACCTCTCTCCAGGCGCCATTATGATCTCAGTTTTTGCCTAATATTGTGGTGACGGTTACCAGACATGAAGGAGAAGTAATTTTGCACAAACTTGACAAAGATGTCCTTAAGATTAAAATTACATATACCCAGCTTGAATTGACTTCATTCTGCTGTGCTCAGTTCCAGACTCCTTCCATCCTCCTCACAACACACAGAGGTCCTAGAATACTAACCTCACCCAGAGACGAAGTCTGTAAAGTCATTCCCTTTGAACTTCTAGGATGGGAAGTGGTAACTTTCCTAGAAATTTTCCGTGATAAGGGAGTTTCAGAGCTCAGAGAATTGATAACACTAAGACCGTCTTCCTAAATTAAGGCTGACAACCACTATGTGGGGCAGGCTCTCGGGGCTACACTTGTCTGTGTATGTGTATGGCTAAGGTGGTAGAACATTACACACTTCTTCTACCTGCTCAAAGGCCAGGAAAACACAGGTTCAGTCCCAAAGCCAAGGGAGCCAGGGCTCAAAGACACTGCTCCTTCTCTTTGGTCACCTCTCACACAAATCTGTCAGGCAAATGCCAGGCTACCCATGCCCTGTCTTCATTTGTAAAACCAAGTGCCAGCCTCCAAGGATCCCCTTACATCATCATCTCTTAGTTCAGTATTCTAAACCCTGCTGTCTCCTTGGTCCACACTGAATCCAAATCCCTCAGGGAGCCTACAGGCGCTATGGGCCCCATGGGAGCTGTCTGCTCTCAGCCCTTTACCCACTTGGCTGGACAGCCTGCTTGCCTCTTTTGTTCTCCACTTCTGTTGAGTTCTCTGAGGTGAAAAGTCAACATCTCCCTTTTCTCCTCATCTTGACTACACAGGATTATTTTCCCCAATAATGGCTGATGCGGCTGCTGATGTTCAGTGAGTGTGTCACAATCAGGAAGAGCAAAGAACCCAGCTAATCTGAAAGAAAGTATGGCACATCTAAACAAGAAAGGGCCAAGAGGCTTCCGGTTTCCGGCAAGAGGACCAGAGGAGAAAGAGAACACGCGAAAGAGAGAGGATGTCTCTCTCAGACTTTCATCTGGCAGTGAAGCTGGCTGACCAGCCGCTCGCCCCCAAATCAATTCTTCAGTTGCCAGAGACAGAACTGGGAGAATATTCGCTAGGGGGCTATAGCATTTCGTTTCTAAAGCAGCT
>LOEQ01004036.1:35958-51503 GCA_001685075.1 Bramus lutescens
CCCCCAATTATTCCAGATTTTAAAGAGGCAGATACTCCCCTCTGTCTAGTTTGGAGACTCTGGTGTATATTAGTATGGTGTAGTATCTTTGTTTGCAAAAAATGTTTAGGGGTTGAGCAGAGATGATCCAGAGAGGCTCTCAAGAGTTCTGCTTCCTGTTTTTTGTCTTACATTCCTTGAGTAGATGAGTATCCAGGAAATGGAATAGGAATCTAAAATAGTCCTGGTTGTCTGGTCAAATGTCCATCCGCCTGCCTGCCTGCCTTCCTTCCTCTTGCTTAATTTCAGTCTTGTTTCTTCTAGTATATTGTGGCTTTGTGCTAACTACTGAACCTTGGATGACTTGTGTTTTATTTGGGATGAATAAATGTCTTAAACTACATTGTAGCTTTGACTACCTATACACACAAAGCATATCCTCTTCTGTTTTTTTTTAAAATAAAAATATCTAAAAGAGGTGTATTATGCATTGGGAATACTAAAATTTCACAGATCTCAAGACAGAACTAGTAATTTTGCTTTACACTGAATCCTGCTAAACTTCCAAGTGGAAGTTCAAAATAAACCCTCCTACCCCACTACCAGAAAATGGTGAGATTTTAACCTTATAACTGTTTTCTGGTTCAAAATAGGGTTTAGAAGCCCTGGGCTCCACCCCCAATACCAAATAATACTGGGTATGGTAGTAGTATACTTGGTAGGTAAAGCTATTAAGATAAGAAGTTTAGGCTGTTGTTGGCCACATAGGTAGTTTTGAGACCCTGTCTTAAAAGAAACCTCTCAAAATTCATGAAAAATGAAAAGGCTTCAGAGTGGTAAGGAAGCCTCTGTTAACTTGGAATTGAGTCAAATCGAGATCTTGCTTCCTTTCTAACTTAAAGCTTATGTGTTTTGGTAGAGCTTCTACTTTTTTACTCACTAGTCTCACAACTTAATCTTTTTGGCAAGGTGGGTCAGTTTTATAGTCAACTGAAACCTAAAACCTAAATGTAGCTCTTACAGGTACCCTTTTTCTTACTGAATATGTTTAACTTAGTATTTAAACTATATTTTTGCAGTGCTTAGCAAGTGCTATCTATACAAATGAAATATACTCTAGAACTCAGTTGAACAGTTTTTAAGTAAAATTCTAAGCTTGTTTTTGTGCTGCAGACCAGACCTACAGCTTCATAAGTGTGAGGCAAGCACTCTGCCCCTAAGTTAGTTACACTTCAGTCCAAGTCCAAGGAGTACCTTTTTTTTTTTCTTTTCAAAAGGTGAATAAGCCAGTGGAAGCCTGTCTAGTCTAGAGGTTAGAGCTCAGTCTGAAAGTATGGAAACTATAAAGGCAAAGGTAGAGAGGTAAAAAGTATGAAAATCTTTTGTTTTTTGACTGTTGGTTTTTTGTTTGTTTGTTTGTTTAGATAGGGTCTTTTTACATAGCCTTGGCTGTCCTAGAACTCAAGTAGACCAGGCTGGCCTCAAACACATATTAACTCATATCTCTCGCACTGTCCCCACCCTGCAAGTGCTGTGATTAAGGCACGTGCTATTATGCCTAGGCTCAAATCTTTCTGAATCATAGAGCCCTTTATCTGAGGCAACAGTTTTAGTGGGTATGCTGTTTTTTTATTTTGCTTGAATTAGTTTTCTAATTCAAGAATAAAAAATTACACAAAAAGGTATATACAAATTCACTCCTACCATCATGTCTGCTATGATTCCTATAGGTACCTAGTTTTAATAATCTATAGATTACTTTTAGCATTTACTTAGACAAGTATAGGCAAATAAAAGTATATGTTATTTTCTTTAATTCTCAAATGAGTGGCTGTAGGCAGCCTTTTGTGTTTATTAATCTGTATTTGCTTTATTCACCATTCTGTGCAATCAGTCCTGGGAAGATGCAGCATTATGCTGCCAGTTAAATTAGCATGGTGGTTATGCTTCAAAGATGTGATGAGTAGGGAAAGAATGTCTCTTAGCACCCATAGATTCTGACTCTTATTGGCTCATATAGCGTGTCTTTTTCTTTTTTTTTTTTTAATGGTTTTTCTAGACAGGGTTTCTCTGTAACGTTGGAGCCTTTCCTGGAACTAGCTCTTGTAGACCAGGCTGGCCTGGAACCCACAGAGATCTGCCTGCCTCTGCCTCCCGAGGCACGTCTTATTTTTTAATATCCATAGTATACTCACTGTAGATAGACATTGGATTGTTTCTGATCTTCTGTTATAAGTATAGTAAGAATGTACTGTGTGTGTTGATTTATATTGTAGGATAGATACTTAGGGGAAAATTATAGTCTAATGGGTAAATGCAATTATTAAGATAGTCCCATGCTTTTCTCTGTAGCAAGTATCCCTCATACTTGACAAAATAGTATATGATGAAACTTATATTTTTGTTTAGTGTTGTAGGTGGTTGGTTTCTTTTACTAACGTTATGTTTGAGTGTTTAATATATGAGGAGTTAACATGTATTTATCAATCATGTCATGAGTTTTACTTACTTTTCTGTTCATTTGTTGAGCTTTTTCTTATTTTCTGATGCTTTGAAGTCTCTCTGTGACGTAAGTTATAAATTTCTTTTCCATATTATTCATCTGTCTTCTGACTTTGTTTATGATGACATTGCTGTATAACCCTGTTCTCAGTAGTTAGTATGATTCCTTCATTTGGGTTCTAGATTTTAAGTCATAAAAGGCTCCACACCATGTGACTTTTAAAACTTAATTTTTGAGATTGTATTATTTCCCCCTTCCTTGATACCAATACTTTATAAAGGAATCCCCTCTTGGTTTCCTCTGATATACACCCCCCACATTAATATTTTACACTTCTGATCTGTTTATCTTGGTATATGGTGTGTAATATGGACTTTCTTTTTTTCTCCATTAATACTGCTCTACTCTAAATTATTTAAGCTTTGTAGTTTGTTTCTAGATTTTGTTCTTTCTCCTCAGCCCAAGTAAGTCTTTTCTTGTATAGTTTTTAAATGAATATCAACAGTTTTAGAAGTGAAACAGATAAACTTGTTTTGAGGGGTACTTAGAAATTACGATAAATTTGCGAATTAGTAATGATAATTATGTGTTGATGCCTAATAGATTTTGCTCAGTGATGTTTTGATGAGAAGGCAGGAGCCCACAGTTTGTGTAACTTGGTTGCTTTTTTAAAAGCTTTAATAAAGTGGTAGCTAATGCAAAAATCATTTCTTAATGTTTCTCAGACTTTCTATGACTGTACTTTTAGACTTGCTGGTTTAGAGTTGAAAAGCCTATGCCATGAAGACAGAAGTAGTATTTTAAGGTTTAAATTAAAATTTAGGAGTGCCAATTTTGTGTATTTATTGCTGTTAGGTGAAAGTTTTATTTGTGAGAAACTTGGCTACTACGGTGACTGAAGAAATATTAGAAAAGTCATTTTCTGAATTTGGGAAACTGGAGAGAGTGAAGAAGTTGAAAGATTATGCGTTTGTTCATTTTGAAGACAGAGGAGCTGCTGTCAAGGTAGGAGCTTTGCTGGTTTTGTTTTTTCTTTTCTTCCTTTTTTAACTATTTGTTTTCAAAATTGGTAGACACATAAAATACCTATGTGTTTTTTTTTTTTCTTTCAAAGGCACAAGGTTTCTCTGTGTGGCTCTGACTGTCCTGGAACTAGCTCTGTAGACCAGGCTGATCTTGAATTCGCAGGGATCCACCTGCTTTTGCCCCCCGAGTGCTGGGATTAAAGACATGCACCACCACTGCCTGGCTAAGATTTTTTTTAATTATTAGTTAATTAATTTGTAAGGGTATATCTGTGTTGAGGGCATATGCATATGTGAGTATACAGATGCTCAGAGAAATCCCAAAGAGGGTACTGGGTTCACTGGAGCTGGAGTTACAAGTGGTTGTGAACTACCCAGTGAGGGAACCAACTTGGTTCCTCTGGAAGAACATTATATTCTCTCCTAACCTGAGCCAGCTGTACAGCCCCATAAAGTAACTTTTAAAGTGGAAATAATGTTGGTGTTTGTATGTTGAGTGGTTGTATGTTTGTTAACTACAGTCTGAACCCAGAGCCTCATACATGAGGTAAGTGTTTTTCCTCTGAGCCACACCCAGCTATATAGTCTTCAAAATTTAGCCAAACTTTGAACTTTAAAAAACAACAACCAAAAAAAAAAAAAAGCTAGTAGTGTAACCAAGTGGTGGTGGCGCATATCTTTAATCCTAACACTCGGGAGACAGGTAGTTTGAGTCATCCTGGTCTACATGAAATGAGTTCCATGAACAGCCAGAGCTACACAGAGAGACCCTTTCTCAAAAAGTATGATATACTGTGTAATATCAGTTAACTCTTCATTTCTGTTGTATTTTTGTTTTGTTTTGTTTTGTTTTTAGATAGGGTTTCTCTGTGTAGCCCTGGCTGTCCTGGAACTCACCATGTAGAACAAATCAGCTTTGAATTCACAGAGGGGTACACACCTGCCTCTGCACTCCCAAGTGCTGGGATCAAAGGCCCCAGCTCTTAATGGGTGAAACCTTCATTTTCTTTTTCTTGTCTCCTTCCTTAGCGGGAAAATCAAAACTACTTCTGTAGTCTTTTCTTTGATTGTTTGTTTGTTTGTTTTAATGATCAGGAAAATAGGTCCAAAATACTAAGTAACTCAAACATTGTTCTTTTTCCAAATTCTCTGTTGGTGCTTGTCTTAGTTAGGGTTTCTGTTGCTGTGATAAAACAGCATGACCAAAAGCAACTTGGGGAAGAAAGGGATTATATCATCTTAAACTTGTAGTTCATCAGGCTGGAGAGATGGCTCAATGGTTAAAAGCATTGCCTACTCTTCCAAAGGTCCTGAGTTCAATTCCCAGCAACCACAAGGTGGCTCCCAGCCATCTGTAATGAGGTCTGGTGCCCTCTTCTGGACTACAGGCATACAAGCAGACAGAATATTGTATATATAATAAAATAAATAAAGGAATAAATAAATAAATAAATAAATAAAAAGTTTAAGAAAAGAAAAAAACTTGTAGTTCATCATCCAGGGACATCAGGGCGGGAACTCAAGTTGAGGATTGCTGCTTATTGACTTGCTTATTTTTTTTCTCTCCCTCTTTTTCTTTATTCTTTTCTTTTTCTTTTTTGTTGGTTTTTGAGACAGGGTCTCTGTGCCTCTGGTTGTCCTGGAGCTTACTCTGTTAACCAGGCTGGCCTTGAACTCAAAGAGATCTGCCTACTTCTGCACCGTGCCCCCCCCCAGTACTGAGATTAAAGATGTGGGCCACCACCGCCTGGCAGCCTGCTTTGCTGCTTTCTTATAGTACCCAAGACCACCAGGCCAGGAGTAGCACCTTCCACAGGGAACTGGACTGTCTCATAGGAAAATACTTCACAGATTTGCCCACGGGCTAATCTGGTGAGAACATTTTCTCAGTTGAGATTCCCTCTTTCTAGACAGATGATTAACATATGCTGACATAGCACAGTGATTTACTGCTTATATCTGATTTGAACATTTTCATCCTAGGCTGCTGCTTTGAAATAGGACTTGTAGAATCATTGACTACTACAGGGCTTTGTTTGTGTGCTTTCTTCTTATTTTTATAGTACTGATGATCAAACACCACACCCCAAGCATATTAGACCTTAGCTCTGTCTGAGTTCTAGTTCTAGTAGAGCATTAATCACTTTGCTTTCTGGTGGAGTCTGTTAAAATATTGATTATAAAATTCATAGCTTAGTGTGCAGTACAGTTGTCTTCTAATGTTTGGCTTCTTAAATTTCTAATGGTAAAGAACATGCTTGATAAATTTATGTAATACTTTATGAGTATTGCTTTTGATTTGGCACTAAATAATTAATTGGGTGAGTTAGTAGGAAATATTTGCAAGAACTCAAAATATATATAAGACCTTGTAGGATGATTCGTTAAAGAAGCCTGTGAAATTAAAAAGTTTCTAATCTAGGAACCGGGAAGAATTCTGGATGGTCAGTGCAGATAGAGCATAGGTGTTTCATTCTCTTGTTTATAGACGTTAATAGTATTTGTGTTTGTGCTGTGCTGGTGGACATCAGACTCAGGCATTTAGGCATGGGTTTTACCCCTTAGCTACAATCCCTGAAGCAGGATGATAATAAGTTGCTTTAATTGAAGCAATCCTGTAGCTCATTGGTAGCCTAGCATGTGCAAGGCTCTGGGTTTGATATCCAGCACTTTTTAAAAAAGAAAAATGTGGTTTTCTCAGCATTTGTGAAGAAGGTGAATTTCTCTTGAGTTCGTGGCCAGCCTGGTGTACATAGTTCCAGGCTAGATAGAGAAACTCTGTCTTTAAATAATGAAATGGCAGGTGGAGATGGTGACTCATGCCTTTACTACTAGCACTGGGTAGGCAGAGACAGGAAGATCCCTGTAAATTCAAGGCCATCCTGAGTGAGTTCCAGGACCGGAGCTGCACAGAGAAACCCTTAGGAGGGGTGTGGAGTGGGAGGAAGGGAGGGAGAGAGAGAAAAAGAAGAAGCAATGGTTTTGGAGAAGGAGAGGGAAGGAGAGAGAGAAAGAACAAGCAATGGCTTTTGCTTTCTTGGTGATTGCTTAAGGCTCTTACATTTGGTTTAGGCACAGTAAGTCCTGTGTTGTTAGATGTGAGGGAAAATTAGACTTAGTGTCTTGCTAAATTTCACAGATGACTTTCATTTCCCATCCATGAAACGTCTGTCCAAGACTTGAATGTTAAATACCACATCTTTATTGAGATCTGAAGAGTTAGTTTTTGTCTGATGTGTATTGATGCTAGCATTTTCCCTGGGTGTGAATTGCTTCAGGAGTGAATTGTTTGGGGGCTGGAGAGATGGCTTAGCTATTAAGAATACTGTCTGTTCTTTCAGAGGACTCAGGTTCAATTCCCAGCACCCACACAACAGCTCACAGCAGTCTGTAACTCTAGCTAAAGGATTTTTGACACCCTCATCATACAGGCCAAACACCAATGACAATAAAATAAAAATAAGCAATTAAGAAAAAAGAATTATTTGGAATTAAGGAGTTTGGCTAAATGCAGCTTTTTTTTTTTTTAAAGAAAACCTTTTGTTTATTTTATGTGTATGGGTGTTTCATCTACGCGTGTGTATATGTTCTACATGTGTACCTGGTCCCCTCAGAGTTCAGAAGAGAGCATCAAATCCTCTGGAACTGGAGTTAGGGATGATTGTGAGCATCCATGTTGGTGCTGGGAATCAAACCTGGGTCCTCTGCAAGAGCAGCAAGTACTCTTTACTGCTGAGCGATCTTTCCTGACTTTTTCACCTCCTAAAATATAATAATTAGAATATTGCTTTTTGTTCTCAGTAGTAATTTATGTGTAAAGCATAAGATGAAAGAGTTATTTTTGGCTAGACTGCTTTTCCAAGTTAAATGTTTAGTAAGTAAAATGTTTTGTAGAGGCAGTGATAAGTTTATGCCTTTTGAAGATTTAAAAACATTTTTAGTGTATAGGTGTTTTGCTTGCATGTATGTCTCTGCATGACATACATGCATAGTATCCAAGGAAATCAGAAAGGGGTACCACATTGTTTGGAACTGGTGATATAGACTCCATATTGGTGCTTGAAATTTAGCCCAGAGTTCTCAAACCAGTGACCTTACCCACTGAGCCATCTCTCAAGTTCCCTATTTATATTACATTTTAAAATACTCTTTCTTATACAATAAACTTACTTTTGCAATTTAGGCTATGGATGAAATGAATGGAAAAGAAATAGAAGGGGAAGAAATTGAAATTGTCTTAGCTAAGCCACCAGACAAGAAAAGGAAAGAGCGCCAAGCTGCTAGACAGGCCTCCAGAAGCACTGCGTGAGTTTATATTTTACTGTTTGAACAGAGAATATGGTGGTAACAAGCTCAGATAATAAAGGCAGTATGAACCTTGAAATAAACTAACTTGTTCATTTTCTCCCTTCCCTCCATTGCTAGGTATGAAGATTATTATTATCACCCTCCTCCCCGAATGCCACCTCCAATGAGAGGTCGAGGTCGTGGTGGAGGGAGAGGTGGATATGGCTACCCTCCAGATTATTATGGCTATGAAGACTACTATGATGATTACTATGGTTATGATTATCACGACTATCGTGGAGGCTATGAAGATCCATACTACGGCTATGATGATGGCTATGCAGTAAGAGGAAGAGGAGGAGGAAGGGGAGGGCGAGGTGCTCCACCACCACCAAGGGGGCGGGGAGCACCACCTCCAAGAGGTAGAGCTGGCTATTCACAGAGGGGGGCACCTTTGGGACCACCAAGAGGCTCAAGGGGTGGCAGAGGGGGTCCTGCACAACAGCAGAGAGGCCGTGGTTCTCGTGGAGCTCGGGGCAATCGAGGGGGCAATGTAGGAGGCAAGAGAAAGGCAGATGGGTACAACCAGCCTGATTCCAAACGTCGTCAGACCAACAACCAACAGAACTGGGGTTCCCAACCCATCGCTCAGCAGCCGCTTCAGCAAGGTGGTGACTATTCCGGTAACTATGGTTACAATAATGACAACCAAGAATTTTATCAGGATACTTATGGGCAACAGTGGAAATAGACAAGTGAGGGCTTGAAAACGATACTGGCAAGATACGATTGGCTCTAGATCTACATTCTTCAAAACAAAATTGGCTTAACTGTTTCATCTTTAAGTAGCAGTTTGCTGCCATTTGTATTCAGCTGAAGAAATCACTATTGTGTATATACTCAAGTCTTTTTATTTTTCTTCTTTTCTAAATGCTCTTGGACATTATTGGGCTTGCAGAGTTCCCTTATTCTGGGGTCACAATGCTTTTATCGTTCCAGGCTTCATTTTAGCTACAGAACAAACTGTTAAATCATGATTTTGCAGAACCTTTGGTTTGGACAGTTTTTTTTTTGGATTTGGAATAGATAACATAGGAGAATGAAGTATGCTGTAAATAAAAGTACAAGCTAGTGCTTTGTCTTAGTAGTTTTAAGAAATTAAAGCAAACAGATTTAAGTTTCCTTGTATTGAAAATAACCTATGACTGTATGTTTTGCATTCCTAGAAGCAGGTTAACTGTGTTTTTAAATTGTTATAACTTCACACCTTTTTGAAATCTGCCCTACAAAATTTGTTTGGCTTAAACGTCAAAGCCGTGACAATTTGTTCTTTGATGTGATTGTATTTCCAATTTCTTGTTCATGTAAGATTTCAATAAAACTCAAAACTCTATTCAAAACATTACCTATTTCAAATTCAATTGTGTCCTAAAACATCATTTTATTCGTAATCCTTGAAGGAATACTGTTTTCAAAGTAGAACTGCCTATGTGAGTGATCAAATTCATGAAAAATTTCTTGTCTATTCCATCATGTATTGTGGATATCAGATTTGAGGATTATTCTAAATTCACATATTCCAAAAAGCATTTCATTGATTGGTGTTCTCTCATAATCTCTTCTAATTTTGAAATTTTATCCTTAAAACAAAACAGACTCAAAGGTTTTTGAACAGGTATTGGATAATTTTCATTAAAGCAAAATGGAACTGGGGAAGCAGACTACAATTTATTTGACCCACATTATTTCAAATCAAGAATATTTTGTGACTGAAGACCTTATTGGCTGGATAAGTAGATACAAATATAGAGAAAACTTGGTGTTGTGGCGTCACTTGCACCATGGATTAAACTTCAGTTTTAGTGTTTATGATCAGCACCCTTAATTTAGTTGCTGGTTTAGGACCACGATTTCTGTTGCTGAGTACACTTGCCTTGGGAAGCAGTCATGCCTTAGAAGAGGCTTTTAAATATCATGTAGTTGTCTCTCTGGCTTTCTGCTAAATTCTCTTTATTTTAAAAATTTTATTATGTCTACTGGCTAAGTTTTTGCTGACCAAATAATAGCATTATCTATTTCCTTGTTTCTTTTAGAAATTAATTTATTCTGATGACTTTTTGCTAAATGGAAAGAACAGAAGAATTAAATTTTCAATTTGAATTTTTTTTCCTTTTGGTGCTGGGACTTGAACCCAGAGCCTTGCACATGTGCAACCACTGAGCTGAATCTCTAATCCCCCTAAAATGTTTTAAATTATAAACCACTGGGGAATTAAAATGGACTCCCTCATTTTATGCTTTATTCCTGTTTGGTGTCTTTTGTGGTCACAGTTTTAGATATCAAAATCACATACCATTTAATTCCTTGTCGGCAGTCAACCATATTTTCAGTTTCGTGACTTCATTTTGAATTTTAAAAATTAACAATTGCTGATGAAAACCAAATACCACATTTTTTTCCAGTTTATATAGGATAATAATTTAACAGGCTTTAAATAGTCTTATTTTGTAGAAATTGATAAAGGAATTATGTGGCCTGTTGTGTAGTTATAAGTTAACATGGGTGTTACTTGGTAAGGTTTACAGTCCAGTTTTTAATTTTGCTTATGCCCATGTATATACATAAAGACAGCAGATATTCTTTAAATGCTGCTTTTAAACTTTGAAAATATAATTCGAAACCTCGAGTGTAAATTAGACTTAAATCACTTTATTTTTCTTGGAAAGAAAAAAGTGTACAAGTAAAAATTTCGTTGCTAGTATTTTTTTAAATACATGTTACGGGCTAGCAAGGTGGCCCAGCAAGTGCTGTCAGACCTGACTCTGTTAGCGTGACACATAGCTTCACACACAATTAATTGATTTAAAAAATATTTAATTAGATATTATAAGGAAGTGATTCTGAAAGGAGATAGAAGTGATTCTGAAGAAGCGGTATATTGTGCTTCTGCCAATAACCCTAAAATACAAAGTATAGCAAATACAGTGAAGCTCAGGTTCCATTTCAAAACCCTTTAACTATATATTCTATTTAGAATTTTAAGTGGGCACTTTATTTTCTGTCCCTTTCACTAATTAAAAATATATCTACAGAGATTTCCTTTAATCTTTGCTTTAAAAGTTTTTATTTCTTAAAAATCAATGACCCCATTTAAAAAATTTGTTTTAGAGCTTTTCCTATTTGATGTCATAGTGTAGTCATAGTTATCCCTTGGCATTCACCAAAAAACAGCGCTCACCTTGTATCAGACTAAATGTTGGGAAGTAATACCTATATTGAGGTAGGCCTCTTTGTAGGTACCCTCCTGACATTAACGAGTATATTCTTTCCCCATAATGGAATGCTAATTTTTATTTGATCACTCATTTATAGCAGTTGTTTACATATGTATATTTATATGAAGGTGTTCTAATTAAAAGCAAAAAGTTCTAATAAGTTGCCAGATTTCTAATTAAATTCAGATTTTCCTGGTCAAAAAAGATAAGGAAAATTAATTATGGTTTTAAAGTTCCTTTTTTAAAAAAAATAGCAGATTTGCATTTATTTTTCTTAGTTGCAGAGGTTATTCTGCAAAAGAAAGCCAATGCTTTCTCCTAGTTAGAGAACATTTTTCTTAGGATATGAACCATCATACAGAGGTTAACATGCATCAAAATAAATTATGTATTTTAAATTATAGGAGAGAAGGGACATAAAATTCCACTCCTATCATAAAGCCTTATAAAATTATTCTTGAAACTCATTACATCATTTGCCTCCCGCCCATTGAATATAATCATACCTATGTTTTATTAATTGTGTATTATTTGTAAAAACCAAACCCTTCCAGTAAATACTTGCTATAAGGCTATTCCTTGTTTGTTATAAAGACTTAAAAATTTATTGCAAGTTTGCCTTTTGAAGTCTTTCAAAGACAATCTGACTGTACTTACTGTTTGCGCTGCTGTCTGATTTGGAATTTCCTAAGTGAGCAGTGAAGAGAAAGCCTTATAGAAAGACTGCACTGGACCTGTGAATGTGTTTCTGTTTCTCTAAAATGGGAGCTTCTGTTAACTTATGGTAGAGTTCTGAGTGCGCCAGTGGTCAGGTGACTGCTGGAGCGTGCAAAAGAACAGATACACGAACCAAACATGTTCACTTTTGCATTAGAAGTTGGTTGCTCAGGTCTTAACTTTTGAAATGCAAACATCAAGTTTTTTTTAACTTAATATTGGTTAGTAATTTCATATTAATATTTAATTTGAAGTAGCTATTGGTACTCTTTCTCGAGATTTTTTTCTTAAAAGAAATCATGTTTATATGTGTGTGTGTATATATATATATATATATTTGTTACTGTTGTTGTAATTTTGAGGTTACCAGAAGCTCTGGCTTTGTTTTGGTTTTGCTTTTTATCATTTTCAGATGTTGTCCAGAAATCTGCAAGTGTTCTTTTCCTGTTTTAACTCCTTCCTTTTATCACCTGACTATCAGGGAAGCGAGGTTGAGGCTGCCCTGCCCTGACATGTCATGATGTCGACTTGCTAGGTGGGGTTCGCTGGGGACCATAACCAGTGGAATTGTTGGTAAGAACTTTTTTTTTCCTATTTCTTTCTTTTCTTTTTTTTTATTCATTAGTGGGGAATTATGGAAAATGCTGCCCATATCTTATAAGTAGGCAATTATGTTGGCCTTATAGAAAAATAAAGATTTTAAATAGTATTTGTATTCTCAATAGGAACATATAAGAACTTCACTCATTCTTAGATTAGTAGATTGGCCAGAAAGACCTACAGATATTAATTAATGAAGTATTCCCAGTTACAACTTACAAAATAGATACTTTACAATCTAGAACATATATTGAAGCAATCACATTTTACTGTGATTTTAATCTCTTTGCTGTCTATTACATTTTTATTCTGTAAATTAGCATATTATCATGTAAGGAGGTTTATTGCGCACTAATTTTTATTGAAAATGAGAAGCTATTGCCTAGACTGGAGGGTTTAAACAGTATACTATATATTTTTCTTAAATTTTTTAAAGTTTTATCAATTTAATAAAAAACCAGTATTGGCTTAAAGATATATTGATAATGGTAACTTGGGATCCATAGGACATTTATATGGCTGAAGTCTTAAGACCATGAGTGTGAACAGAAACATAAAAGTGGAGTTGAGGATGTAGCTCAGTGAGAGCTCATACTTAATGTGTTTGAGGCATCAAGTTCGGTCCTCAGCAGCTGTTCTAAATAAAACAAAAACGCTATAAGCCTGTCAACTGACAAGATTCGTAAATACTGCTAGAACTAATACTCAAAATCTAGATGATTGCTAAAGTAAAATTCTGCACTGGGGGAGTCTGAAGAAGGAAGATTGTGAGCTCCGGGCCATTCTGGGTAACACAATGAGAACCCAAGGCTGGGAATCAGTGGTGGAGCACTTGCCTAGAATTCCTAAGAATCTGGGTCAATACCTAGTAGCACAAAAAATTTCCTTAGGCAGCAACAAAAACTTATCCCAGCTTATACTCAGGGAATTTCATGTTGATTAAATATAAATTGAGGGAAACCGACTTAATAGCTAGACAAAAATAATTTTAATAAAATTTTTATCCCAAATTAAATATAATTGGTATATAAATCAGAAGAACTGTCTCGTTCTTGTGGAGTTTAACCTTCTGTTGGCAGTATCAGTACAGACAGAATCTGGTAGGTGTTACACATGTGCTAGTCAGCGTTGTAATTGTAATTCTTAGCTCTCAGTTTACTGTAGAGTGGCTAGCTAAGTATCACAAATGAAGTCATACAAAATAGCTAGCAATTTCAAGGTTGGGTTCAAGTTTTGATTCTTTGTGCACATTTTATGCATGTTGTGTGAGTGCTAGATAAAAATCAGATGTAGAACTTGAATGCTTGCACTAAAAAAGTATGTTTCTGGTGAACTTTGTTGGTATTAGGAACACTCAGTTTGATGAGTTTGTGTAAGTTAAGAGAAATAAAGAGTGCAAATTTATTAACCTTATGCATTTAACAAAATACACTTAATGGGACCAGAAAGAGAAGGAGGCACTATGGAAGAACACTTAAATTGCTCAAATAAGGGCTTCCATTTCACGCGGCAGCTGTTTCAGAATCCTAGACATTGTCTATTTTGATTTCTCACAGGTAAAGGCAAAAAGAAATAGCCAAAGAAATTTCTCTGGCCTGCTAAAGAATATAGAATTGTACTTTAAAGAATTGCTACAATGTTTAGAGTTACATTCTCTGGCTATTTTTAGAATTGAACTGAAAATCCCTACAGACACTAGATTCCTGGTGTGCATACCGTAACATGAGCTATGTCCAAATTGGGAAATTTGCAAGACATTTTCCATTTAATCATTTTAAGAAAAACCTGCTTTCGGTACAGCATTCATGTACCATAACTGTATTGGAATATTTGTACAATGTTATTATTTTTAATAAAATTTAACATGTTCAAAATGTTGTGTTGGTGATTTGGGGTGGGGTGTCATGGATTCAGCTGTGCAAAGCAGACTCATTAGCTGTTAAATTCAGGTTTTTATAGTAAACAGGCATTCTTCCCAAATCCAGTACTAACCTGTTTGAAGAAAGCTAGTCAGTGAGTGGCAGTGTAGTTACTTGTACTGAGTTCCTGGGTACGGCTCTTCCTGGAGGGTACTTAGAGTACCTCGGATGGGACTTGGACTCAAGTATGTCAGACAGGAATGTTCATTACAGGCTGCCAACAGAGTTTTTCTGAGGAAATTTTAACAACCACATTAGAATTGATCTTGAGATCAATTGGAAACATCTATATGGTGTTTTCAGTACGATTTTAATGCCTTGAGCCTGTAACAAGATGTACCAGAAAGAGAGGTGGCAGGAGGGGGTATTTGACAGCTGTGTTGGCAGGTTGGATGTGTAGTTGAGAAATGCTGGCGGGGAGCAGGAAGTTCCATGTGAAGAGTTCTCTGTGTCTTCAAGTAAGTTTAGTTTCTGTTTTCATACAGCTCCCATTCTCTTGCAGGTTACCTGATATGGCCAGTTCTCTTCTGTTACTTTGCTTGAGGATATTCTCATCCTCATTAATGGTAAAGGTGGAAGTTCTGCAGCTCACAGTGGAGATTTACTTGAAGTCATATGCTCATTCCTTTTTGTACTGTGCCATTAATATAAAAAAAGACTTAGGGGAAAGTCATGGGGGTTGAATAGTTAAAACAAATTAAGTAGCAAGGAACCCTAAAATTTCTCTTGAGTGAAGATAGGTGATAAGTGTAGTTATAAGATGAGAACTATAGGGCCTTCCCTGCAATCACTGGTTTTCAGTTTATTCTTTTGTGCTTTTTCTGTTAGTTCCCAAGTCAAAAGATCAGTCAATGAGCTAGGAAGGACTGTTAGAAATGCAGACATAACCGAAGTTCTTGCAGATGTTTTCATAGTTAACAGTAGGGACAGGCCTGTGTGGTGGTGCCAGGCCCTATCCTGCCTAGCTAGCTCCAAGGTCAGATGTGGGCCACATTTACTCTGGGATGTCTGTAGGTCATATCTGACTTCGTTTAGTTCATTTGTAAAAGTGAGTATTTTCCTGTGCAGTTGTATTATTGACATAGAATATCTTGTACCTATATCTATCCAAATACTGCTTTTCTGTTTAGAAATTTCAGAAAAATTAGGACTATGTATAAATATTTCTTAAAAGAAACCCTATTTTTTTATATTTATTATGTATACAATATTCTGTCTGTGTGTATGCCTGCAGGCCAGA
>LOEQ01004036.1:51560-72679 GCA_001685075.1 Bramus lutescens
GGACCTTTGGAAGAGCAGGCAATGCTATTAACCTCTGAGCCATCTCTCCAGCTCCGAAACCTTATTTTTTCAACTAATTTGCAATTCCCAGATAGAGACCTAATTTTTATTTAAACATAAATTTAAATATGTAGCCCTTGAACTCAGATCTGTCAGCTGCCTCCCAAGTGCTGAGATTAAAAGCACTATGCCTAGGCCCAGAAGGTGACTATTAGGGCCTGATTGTTAATAGGGCCAGGCTCCGTGATAATGGTTCAGTATTGAAAGGATTTCTGTGCACAAATCCTGGGTTTACTTCCCAGCATGATGGGGGAAATGAGAATAATAAGTCATGAAATCATACAGTTAGACTCATGACATGTCTGAGGCTGACCTGGGCAGCCTGGTCAGTGTCTGTATCAAAACAATTTAAACTCTACAGTTTCATTCTTTTCAAGTCACAAGAGTTGATCACCTGAAAACTCAGCTCCACAGCTGCAGCACCATTGGGAAGGGCTCAGCCTAGAGTTCCTAGCTATGCAGAGGGGGAAGCAGTGTCCTGAATGGAAAGGGACTGACTGCATCATTTGAGGTCTCATAATAGTCCCAGAGGGCTTTGTCTCTGCCGTGGAGATTAGTTTTATGCTGAGCCAAGAATCCTGTAATTGTAAATTTCAGTTCTTTAAATTTTTAAATAGATTAAACAATATACTTCAAGAACTTTTTATTTTCTGTTTAAAATTTTGGGCTTTAGGAGCTGGAGAGATGGCTCAGTGGTCAAGAGCACTGGCTGTTCTTTCAGAGGACCCAGGTTCAATTCCCAGCACCCACATGGCAGCTCACAACTGTCTGTAACTCCAGTTCCAAGGGATCTGATACCTTCATACCAATACATACAAAATAAAAGTTATTTTCTTTTTAAATTGGGCTTTAAATGGAGGTATTTTTTCATTGCTCAGAACGTTATACTAACAAGTCCTGTCATTGAACCTGTAATAATGGGGCTTATTTATTTGGCTCTTGTTAAAATACCTCAGTTGGTTTGATCAGAAGAACTTAAATCCCCTCCCAGCAAATCATGGTAAAACTCAGATTTTGAGCCAGGCAGTATTGGCACACACCTTTAATCCTAGCACTCAAAGGCGGAGACATCTCTATGAGTTCAAGGTCAGCTTGTTGGTCTAGAGTGAGTTCTAGGACAGATAGGACTACTCTATAGTAGTCCTACAGAGAAACCCTGTAATAAAAAAAATGCATTGGTATGCCTCCTGGTTGGCTGTAAAGTCCTGTTGGTGCAGTGTTCTGGAAGCTATGGCAGGAGGATCAAAGTCTGAAGCTATACAGGGAGACTCCACCCTTCAGATATGAAGAATAGTAAATATTTCTGCTGAATCTCATGTTTATGTTGTGAAGAGTAATGTGTTCACGCATTGAAATTATTTGTTTGGTTTTTCTAAGTGGAAAAAGTGTTGAATGAGCCCATTTGTTGTATATATCAAAATGATGACTGTCATCCCAGCTAGACTAGAAACTGGGCAGGAGGATTAACATTTTGAAGCCAGCTTGAGCAATATGTAAAGACTGCTTCTTAAAGCCCTTAGAAGGAACAGTGGGGATAATTAACTGTTTGGAGTTGTTCAGGTCTAGTTCATCACTCCTCAAACTGATGTGTATGGAGGAAGCCTCTTAGGAGTTTTCAAATTTTCTCTTTTTCTCAGACTCCATTTCCCACGCTAATGATGGACTTCCGGTTGATTTTCCTGTCTTGACCTCCTTATTGGTGGGGTTTTGTTGACGTGATTTATTAGCTCTGAGGTGAGGCAAGAATCTTCTGTTTTATCATCTTCTAGGTGATGCCACGGTCATGATTGTCTCACATTTCAGGGACTTAACAAAAGAAGACCTTAGTAGAGGAACTACCAACAAGTCATTGATGGGTGTTATTTTTATATTTGTTTTTTGAGGCAGAGTTTTTCTGTGTAGCTCTGGCTGTCCTGAAATTTGTAGACCAGGCTGGCCTTGATCTTAGAGACTAGCCTGCCTCTGCTGGGACCATAAGTGTGTGCTACCACTCCCAGCTTACTATTATTGAAAGTCTTATTTTGTAGCCTTGGCTGGCCTGAGCTCATTGTGTATATATTATTCTGGCTTCAAAATCACAAATATCACCCTGATCCTGAGTGTTGGAATTAGTGGTTATTTCATTCATTCATTCATTCATTCATTCATTCATTCATTCGTTGTTTTTTAAAGACTATGGTCAAGTTTTAGAACTTGGTTGTGCAGGCTTTGGTTTGCCATCTAGCAACACAAAACACTGTGGTAAAAGACTGCAGATGTCAATAGTGCTTGGAGTGCCAAGGAGGGGATAAGGAAATAGATGAGACAATTTTAATAGTTTTAGGGGTTGTTAGAAAATAAAACCACCAAGGCAGAGTCACTGCATGTTGTTTAGGAGTGGGATCAGGAGACAGGCTCAGGAGTTACTGAAGGTGGTCAAGACTTAGAACAGGAATGTTGGCTGGTTAACAGGAAGATGAGTGCAGGTTGGTTGGTATTGAAATCTGTCTTTGACCCTAAAAGAGGCAGAGCAGAATAAAGCTGACTAAAAGAGAAACAAATACTGTGTTTCCTTTTCATGGCAAGTATTTTTTAGTGATAGGTTGATAATCACTATGAGTTCTATGTACCACCCTCTGCTAAGTGGATGTTTTACATGTAATCTACAGGTCAGGAAGGTAGGTTTTGTATATAAGCAACTCAGATGGAAGGTAAGTAAAGTATTTGTAGCTAGTGGCCACCAGGGTTCTAAATGTTTGAAGTGGCAAGACTGAAATGTGAGCCTTGACTCCCAATTTTGATACAGGTATAGCCTAGGCTGGATTTGGACTAGCCCCGTAGCATAGACTGGCTTTGAACACTGATCATTCTGCCTCCAGTTCTGAAGCCCTGAGGTCACAGGCATGAGCCACTCTATACCATTGCACAGCTTTAAGTTATTAGATTAGAAGTAAAGAAGTAAATAATAAATTTTATATATACTTTATTGTTTGCATACTAAAGCTACCCTAATTCAAATTTAAAGTGAAATAGGCTAGGGGTATGATTAATGGTAGAGTATGTGCTTGGCATCATATACAACCCTTAGAGCCTACCTTAGCACCAAAGAAAGATGAAGAAAACAGATAAAATAGTTCTATCATTTACTTTAGCTAGACATGGTGGTTCACGCCTTTAATTTAGACACTCAGGAGGCAGAGGCAGGTGGATCTCTGTGAGTTCAAGACTAGCCTGATCTACAGAGCAAGTTCCAAGACAGCCAAGGATACACAGAGAAACCTTGTCTTGAAAAAAATGAATTAGTTCAAAGTTTCATTAGATTTTGGTTTGTAAGAAACCAGTTTGGGGCTGGAAATGTCACTCATCGGTAGAGTTTGTCTAATATGCACAAGGCTAGGGTTTAATTAAGAAACCCAAGAAAAACAAGGGAAAAAAGGAAGCTCTTTGTTTTCCTAGGCAAGCTTATAATTGATGTGGAAAAGAAAGTGCTCCCTCTCCCCCTCTCTGCCCCCCCATCTATCTATAATAGGCCTCTGTGTGCCACATGAGTTCCTCGTTACCCTTGGGTCCTCCAGGACAGGAGGAATTTTGGGAGCCAATATGTGGGTGCAGGGAATCAAGCTCCGGTCCTCTGGAAGAGCAGTCAGTGCCTTTTACTGCTGAACCATCTCTGCAGTCTGGAAAGCTATTCTCTAAGTGATTTAAACGTTTAAAAATATTTATTTTTATTCCTGAGTTCTTATTTAGTCTTATAAAGTTCATTAAATTGTACCATCATCTTCAAGTTCAGTCTTTCTGCAGTTTTAAAGGATGTAAAAGGTTGCTAAAGGACTTGCTTATGTGTGAATGTATAAAATAAAGCCAGACTTGCTTGTGAATGCTTCTGATCCCACTTCTAGGGAGGCAGAGACAGAAGGTTAACACGAATTCAAGGCCACCCAACCTGGGATAAGCAGTGAACTACTAACTCAAGGAAAACAAACCAGTAAGCTAAAAATTTATCCCTGGCTAGGCAGTGGTGGCACACCTTTAATCCCAGCACTCAGGAGGCAGAGGCAGGCGGATCTCTGTGAGTTCGAGGCCAGCCAGGTCTACAAGAGCTAGCTCCAGGACAGGCTCCAAAGCCACAGAGAAAACCTGTCTCGAAAAACAAACAGGCAAAAAAAATATTCATCCCTGAAATAGTGTGGAGAACATTCTTTAAAAAATTCTGTCTTTGCCAGGCATACTACAAATACCTGTAATCCCAACCCCCAGGAGAGCAGTTAGGAGAACTAAAGGTTAGAGGCCAGCTGGTACTCTTTACACAGTTGAAGGTTGGTCTTAGTTACATAGTAAGACTAAAGAGAAACTATTCTCAGCCAAGATTGGCGGCGCACACCGTTAATCCTGGCAGAGTCAGGTGAGTCTCTTGTGTTAGAGGCCAACCTAGTCTACAGAACGAGTTCCAGGATAGCCAGGGCTATGTGGAAAGACCCTGTCTCAGGAAGAAAAAAGAAAGAAAAGCTACTTCCCCAAATACAGAAACAATGATAAATGCTTGGTAATGGTGGCCCACTCCTGTTCTCCCAGACAAGGCCAGCCTGGTCCACAGTGCAAGTTCCAGGACAGACACAGAGAAACTGGAAAAATTATAAAACAAACAACAAAAAATGGTAAGTGGAAACAGTAATAGCTTTCTTTGCTATTCTGTCTCATGAAAAACTGAGTAAATTAGAAAATAATTTAGAAGGGGCTGGAGTCTTAGCCCTAGTTACCTAGCTGAACCCTTATATTTGCCATTCCGCCACCTTTCAGATTACTTTTGAGTTTTTCTATGTTTAAAATGTTCATCAGACTGTGTGTGTGTGTCGTCTTGGCAGTTGAACTCAAGGTCTTGTACATACTAGGCAAACGCTATATGTACAGTTGAGTTATATTGCCAGCTCTTGGAATCGGCCTCACTATGTATGGGATCCATGCATCCTCCTGCCTATGCCTCTTTGGTGGTGCTATAGTTACAAATGTAACCTGGGCCCACAAGGCTGCTTTAGGTTAAGGTAGATTTTGTGGCTGCTAGAGGAAGACTTCATATACATGATGTAAAATATGACATTGATACAAGATACATCCAGTCTTCCCTCCACAGGACCTTAGGGCTAAAGGTACTTGGCTGGTAATGTGTTTGCCTACCATGCATGAACTCTTGGTTCAGAATATAGCACCTCATACATTGGACATGGTAGTGCACATATGTAATACTGGGGAGGCTGAAACAGAAGGATGAGAAGTTTAGGGTTTTTCTCAAATACATAGTTTGATGCTAGCCTATATGTAATTTATAAGATTCCTTCTCAGAAGAGGGGGTAAAAAAAAAGACTTGCATAACCTAAGCTTGAATTTTTATCTTCTGCTTCAGCCTCTGTAGTCCTGGGATGTTAGATATATTGCTGTTCTTTAGAAACAGCATTTATATTGCAGAGGTACTTTTTAAGTGTGATGTGTGTGTGTGTGTGTAGACAAACATGGTACACGTCTATACTATAACCACAGGAAAGTAAAACAAGGTCACAGATTCCAGGCCAGCCTGGGTCTCATGGTGATAGTTAAATTTAAAAAGATATCTTGGAACCAGCATTGGTAGCTGATGCCTTTAATCTTAGTACTTGGGAGGCATAAGCAAGTGAATCTCCCAGAAGTTAGGGCCAGCCTGGTCTGTATGGTTCTAGGCCATCCAGAGCTCCATAGTAAAAAGAGCTTTGTTTGATGTCAATATACCACCTATAAGGCCTCAAGAGTCTGAGGCAGCAATCTTTAGTTTGAGGCTAGCTTGAACTCCATGGTGAAGTCTTGGCTCAAAAAAAAAACACGTGCTAAAGATTTAATTCAGTGATAGAACCTGTTTATCAAGTTGAAGGCGCAGTGTGCAATGGTGGTCCTTTTCTTTGAAGTCTTAGCCTTTGCTCAGGACACTGCAGCAGCTCCAGTCACTTGCTTCTCCCATCTCTACCCCTGAGGAAAATGGAATTGCCATTGGAAATAACCCCACTTGGACAAGTCTGTTCTTGATCACAGCTTCTTGGGGCCCAAAAGCAAGGAGAAAGGGAAGAGGTTGGTAACCAGATAACCTTTGGGTGGCACTTAGGTGAGAAATAATAGCCCTTTGACAACAGACCTGCCTCTAGTTTCAAGCTCCTTCTCCACCCTGGAGTAATTTCCAGGAACTTGGCAAAATCTTTAAAAATGAGGTAAGAATGCCTGTTAGAAGTGAAGGTAAGACATTTTTCAGATCAAAAAGGGTGGTGGGTAAAGGTGGCGCTCTTGACTAGAATGCTTGAAGGGACTGAAGTGCAGCCTGCATTAGGAGATGGAGCGTGTATTATGCCGGCTGTGTTATGTCCTTTTATACAGATCACTTTCTAACAAAGTGAGTGTTTCATTTCTTAGTTGTGGAAGAATAGGAAGCCTGCCTGGAGGAGGCACATTTGCAGCAAGTGCTTTGTTTCCAGGTAGCAAAAAGGACTCAATGATACTAGGACTTTTCAATAAGGAAAGCATCTCCAGAGGAGACCTTGGCTGTCTTTAGGCTGCAGATAAGGTTCAAGAATAGTGTTTGATCAGTGGCTTGGTCATTAAGAAGGACCTGGAAGTATTCAGTGGTAAGTATTTGCCTAGGATGTGTGAGGCCCTAGGTTCAGTTCCCAGCAACACAAACACAAATGATCATTGGAAAATAGGAAGTACAGGAAAGTGAAATGCTCAGGATTTTTTTCCTGGCCTGGCTTCTTATTCTCATAACATATCAAAACTCAAATGATCTTCATAAACATTCAGTTTCTATTTAAAGTGGCATTTCATGAAGTTTTTAGGGCACAGTTTATATCTGACCAAGTTAGAAGACATTACATTTAATGTGATTATCCATTTTATCTTGGTGTTAATAAAGACTAGTATTTAAGTTCAGTTTTGTTCTTGACTTAGACCCTGAATTTAGATCTGAATCAAATGAATTAAGGGGAAGTGTGAGGCAGAACCAACAGCTTTATTCAAAATATATCTACATCTGTTTTTTGTTTTTAAGTCAGATTTTGGGGCCTATCTTGGAACATTGAGTATTGTGTTAAAATAATAGTGTTGCTCAACAACAACAAGAGGGCGTTGTACATGACATTGGTCCTGGCACTCCTGAGGAATAGGCAGGGGATCCCTATGTGCTCAAGAGCAGCCAGAGCAACACAGTGAGATCGTGTCTCAGAAAGTTAAAAAAAATAGCGTTGCTCATATTTCAAATTGTTTTAAAGAACTACACACACAAACGTTTGAAGTGTGGTTAGATTATTGTAGCCAAAGGAGAAACATAACTGCTACCAATGAAAACATAACCTATGTGGGTCTTAATTACACTCATGGGGAACACAAATATGAATAGCCTAGAGTAATTTCACTTATGAGAGTTTATAGGCACCCTTCTCAGGATTGTTGATGTCCTTGGAATTTCTTTTTACCAGGGCCTCTATTTTTCTTAGGTTTATAAACTAGGTAGGAAAACAGAAACGATCAAAATAGTTGTCTTGAACAAGGCACAGACAAATTGGTTGTGCTTGTCATTGGATCTCCTCTGTATGAGGCTAAGCTTCTTGAGAAAGTGAAACTGAGTATTAGGTAAGATTAACCCTGATGGTGAAGGTGAAATGACCCTGTAAACTCCCAAGGCCACACTGAAGGGTAATTAACTTTGAAAGTTCAACCTTGAGGATGGTTCAGTTGGTAGAGTGCTTGCATAGCATACATGAAACTCTGGGTTTGAACCTGATTGTTTCATAAATTGAACATACTGGCATCTGCTTTTAATCCCAGTACTTAGAAGGTGGAGGCAGGAGATTCAGAAGTTCACAGTGGTCCTTTACTGCATATCAAGTTCAAAGCCAGCGTGGGCTACCTGTGTTGCTGAATCCAAGAAAAATACCTTGGAAATTTCTGTTACCTGTTATGAAATAAAAATCATGAGCTAGGATGTAGAAGTCTACTACTGTCTAGTTTCTTAATGTACCTAATCTAGGGTGTGTTTCAACCCTGCAGCTAACTTTATTTTTGCCTTCTTTCCAGATACCGATTATAACACATGTTCCCTGCCACACTGATAAGCTCTGAGCGTGTCTTTTATTTGAAAGGATACTTTTATGCACATTCTGTCTTCGATGTGAATATTCCGTTGAACCTGCAGACTAAAACTGAGTTCAGTGATACATGCAGCTTTTTCTCTCACGCCTACTTAACTTTTAGCTGAGACCACCTGAAATATGACTCACTTTCTTTTTAAAACTGAGTTCTGCCTTCTTTTTCTTTGTAATAGTAAACATAGTCAACATGAGCTGTGCTGTCAGAATCTGTCATTAACAACAATGGTTGATATGTTTGATCTTCAGTTAAGAATTTTTCTGGCATTAGATGACCTATTGAGTCTAATCTTTTCTATTTTAAATTGGCTGGCTTTCCTTCCTATTCAGTGAATAAATACCACTTCATGAATATCATACGTTCTTTTGGAATACCAGCCCGGAAATTGGCCATATGTTGAATGACAGACATTTTGGAGGTTTTAGGGATGGTTTCTAAAACCAATACCCGGCATGGGATGTGTTTTCAGTCTTTATTTTCATTGGTTCTGGTCATTAACCGGCATACTTCTCTGGTCCCTAAAGTAGCTTTATATGCTAATTTTGTTTTGCCTTCCTAGCTGCTAAGATAGATAAGTCATTGCAAAGTGCACATTTTTAAATGGTTTCATCTGAGGATCGCTTCCAAGCCACTGATGGAATGTGCCTTGAGAAGGAAGGAATGTGCCATTTGGAATCAGGGCCGTCCAGCAAGGATGACTGCCTGGTCACGTGGTCAGAATAATCAAACTCTTAACAGTGTTTCCCTAAAAGCAAGTCTTGACAGCCTTGGGGTTTTGTCCATCTCTCCTCATTTCCATTCCCTAATAAGTGATGACCCAGTCCTGTCATTTCTGAGTATCTTGGGGAATTGAATTGTCAGTAAGTCAGTTTGCCCAACCTGTTTGAGTTACAGAAAACAAGTAGAACTTGGTTTGCGAGCTAGCTGAACTATAAAGAGTTTTGGTTTTCAGTTTATGATTTTGTAGTATAAAGATTCTTTGTACATTTCAAATGCATTTTTCAATATTTTTCCTACATTTTACTGAGTTTATTTTAATGTTTATTTGTACCTCAGAAAGCAGCTGAGTAAGCTGAGTATAGTGCACACTTAACCTCAGCACCTGGGAGCCTAAGGCACAAGAGGTTCAGTATGAAGCTGGCCTGAGTTGAGCTACACATTGAACTCTATCTCAAATACTGTAAAGAAGAAAAATCAGTTGAATGGAGATAAACCTTTTAAACTTAAAAGCTTACACCAATGAGAAAGTTCACTTTTCTTATTTAAGTGGTTTGTATGTAAACCCTATTCCAAATCTGACAAACTAATCAACCACTTAGATGAGTCTACTAGTCCTGACCTGTTGCTCTTATCAGAATTGTTTTTCCTTTACCCATTTAGCAAAATCATCAAGAGATTTAACTAGTTTATGTTTGGTCTTCATGGGAATCATACCTTGTCTTCACTGACTTTTACTAAAAGAATGCAGAAGCCAGCTGTGGTGGAGTTTACCAACATTAATTAACCACTCCTCAGGAGGCTCCAGAGCAGCCTGGGCAGCAGAGATTCCATCTTAACAGAATATTTCAGCCTAAATTGGGGAAAGAAAGGGACCAGCTGGAGGTGGGGAGGGGACTTGGGTGAGGAATTTGGGATGGGATTGAATGAAATAAATTATAATGGTACCAATGGCTGAAGATGTCATAATAAAACCATTACTTTGTACCCTAACCTAGGAAATTAAGAAGAAAGAAAATGTCTGCACATAAGCCTTGAGCTTGCCAGTGGGCCTTTTAGCATTAAACAACTTATAATTCATTTCCACATACATCAAAGTGTGACTCTTCCCATTTGAAGTTGTGAGACCTCAAACTATGCCCCAGTGACTTAATTTTATGTCCTTCCCTGTTTACTGTGTCTGACCTTCAAGATTTCGGGACTGATGCTGAAATGGAAGCCAGCCAGTGCAAACGTTTGGGGGAAATGACATCTGGAGAATTCAAAGGGAAGTAGGAATTCATGTCTAGCCTTCCCAAACCTGCCTTCCACACTCGATGGAATTTTCCAGCTAAGCCTTATGACTTGACTCTGATGTTCTTAGGAAACGTACCAAGAAGGTGAGTGAACTGTTGTCTTTGAAGAAAGACTGCCTCTGTATTAGAACCATACCTCTGCTTTTGTAGACAGGAAGCTCCTTCCTGGGCTCCACAGCCCTGCCTTTATTTGGTATATGTCATAGGACTGTGCAAAGTGTAGAGTAGTTGAGCCTGCAATCTACTTGCGCCAGGCATGGTGGTGCACTGAAGCAAGAGGATTAAGAGTTCAAGGAGAAGGGCTGGAGTGATGATGCAGCGGTGAAGAGCACTTGTTGCAAAGGATCCAGATTCAATTCCCAGTACCCACATGGCAGCTCACAACCATCCATAATTCCAGCTTCAGGGGTCCAATGTCCGACTTTGGTGAGCATCAGGCATGTACATGGTATGCAGACATACATGCAAGCAAAACATCCATTCATAGAAAAGTGATATAAAAAAAAGTTCAGGAAGACCCTATTGGAATGAATATTCATTTGTTTTAGTGTTCTTGGTATATACATTTTTTAAATTGTTTAATGTTCAAAGGTTCCATCAGAATTACATTTGCCTTTGATGTGAACGAATACAAGTAAACTGGGGTTTTTAATGATTTCTGTGAACATTAATTTATTAGTTTTGTAGCAAAATTACTCAAAAAAATTACTAGAAATAAGCTGGTCTTTGTGGTGCATGCCTTTAATCCCAGCAGTCGGGAGGCAGAGGCAGGCAGGTCTCAAGAGTTCCAGGACAGACAGGGCTGTTAAACAGAGAAACTCTGTCTCAAAAGTTTAAAAACAAGAAAAAAAGAAAGAAAAGAAAGAAGAAAAAAAATAATAAAAAGTGGCTAGAAATAAATGATTCCAGATTGATTATGTATCTGTGCAGTTTGGATCCTGCAGACCTTGGAGGTAAACTAGTACAGAGTTTATGACCTTAAGGAACTCACTCTTATTCATAAAATATAGAGAGAAGTTTAAGGAATTAAACTCTGATTTAAAAGGGGGGAGGGGCTAAATTCCTTACTAGTATTCCATGCTAATAACTAATATGCTGACTTGACTGCAACACATTTTAAATGTAAGATCTAAGTAGGTGTGTTGTAATCCCAGCACTCAAGAGGCTGAGGCATGAGCATCAAGAGTTTTAAGCCAATCTGAGACAGTCTCTCTTTCTCTCTTACACACGTGCGTGCACACACACACATACACATACACACACTCCCTATTTATGTGGGTTTATATGTGTAACATTTATTAGATCCTTCATATTTCAGGTACTACTCCAAGAGCTTTACATATAATATTTCAGAAAAGGCAGAGATGTGCACTAACTTTGCCTAAGTTTATATAACTGACGTAGGACCAATATAACTCAAGCAGGTTGGCTGCAGAACCTGCAGTCTTTTATATTTGGATGTGATAATATAAATCTAGTACCTGCAATAAGTAACCTCAAAACAGCCCATATTCTTAATCAAATTTGTCTTGGTTTAAAAAAAAATGCCAGTTGAAATAGCACACTTTTTAAAATATCAGCACTCAGGAGGCAGAGGCAGGTGAATCTCTTAAGTTGAAGGCCAATCTAGTCTTCATAGCAAAGTCCAAGCTAGGCAGGGCTGCTCAGTGAAACCCTGTCTAAACCACTCACACACACAAAAACCAGGAAAAAATAGTGATGAAAGTTAATGCAGCAGTAGCTTGGTGCTCAGACATTCAGTCTGCATGCTAACCTTCCTTTTGCCCCAGATACAGAATTGAAAGATCTGGAACAGAAGGAGCACTTTCTGCTTAGAATGCAGACAGGGTGGAGGGTGGGGAGCAGGTTGTTTTCTTTTAGCTGTTAAATTATGACAGACTGTGACTGCTGAGACTTTCCCTAGTATTCTAGAAACAGCAGACTGCAGAAGAGAAGAGAAGCCCAGGTAGGTGAGTGCCTTGTGTTGTTTGCAGCGCCACTGCGCCTCTGTCGCTGTTGTGTTGTTCTTCTGTAAATCTGATTTTAACTTTAATAAACTGCTTTCTGAAAGTCATTGGATATCTGCCTCATTTCTACGTGTTAGCTGCTCCTGCCTCAGGACGGGGTTTAATTTAAGTAAGGTCACAAAAAAACAAACCAACTCACTGCAGGGTCCACTCAGCACTGAAACTGCACAATTTTAAAGGAAAAGCAGAATTTGTAAAATCAATCTAAAAATGTTGGATCCTACACTTCAACCAGTTGTGACAGAACAAAGAATTACCTGTATAATCCTTGCCCTCTAGAGGGGAAACAGGAAGAAAAGGAGTTTAAAGGCCACCCTGGGCCATGTAGAAAGACCCTGAGACAAAACCTTAAGTGGCTTTCCCTAGTGTGGGTAAGTCCTGGGTTCAGGCCCCAGCCCATTAAGGATAAGAACTCAGCCCTAGTCAGATAGAGATTTACCTGTGAAGAGTAAGTAACTGGAGGAACAGTGTTGACCCTGGCTCACTCAGATTGCTCCTTCTTCATACGTTGCATTATGTAAATTGCCCAAGGATCTTGCTAAAATGCTATTTTTTATTCAATAGATCTGATCAACCTTTTTTAGGGCACAATAGCACATTGGCTGTATAATGAGTTCCAGGCCTGCGCAGACTTCAAAGCAGGATCCTGTCTCAAATGCAAAATAAGTCTTACTGAAATAATCCATATGCATACAGTTTGTTCACAATTCAATGTACTGAGATTTTGTGTGTCCATATGTTCATTTCTGTTAGGACCATAACCAAGAGTGAGATTGTTCAATCAGATGGTAACCTCTATTTCAAGAATTAAAAACTGTGTTTGGTGGTGATGCTGGGAATTGAACCTAGACCTCAGGCATCCTAGGCAGGGCTCTACCACTGAACTGCTTTCCCAGCCCTACAAAACCTTTTTCTGGAAGAGGTTGTGGTATTTGAATCTGCATTTTTAGCAACGGGGGTGCAGATTAACTGACTACAGATACCATTCCAGCCCCTGCAGAAAAGAAACATGGATTTGAACTGAACTGAGCTAGTTAAGTCTGATGAGCCTTCTCAGTTGCCTCATGTTTTAGCTCTTATTCTGGGGATTGTTCCTGATTTTAAGCTCAGTCTGATACCTAGAGAGAAGGAATTTCATTTTTAGCTGAAGAAGCTGTTTTAAGTATGTGCTTTCCAGGTTTGGTGGTGCAGGCCTTTAATTTCTAGCACTCAGGAGGCAGAGGTAGGCAGATCCTTGTGAGTTCAAGGTCAGCATGGTCTACACAGAGTAAGTTCCAGGACAGCCAGGGTCATAGAAAGACCTTGTCCTCTGACCTCCACATGTGCCTGCACACACTGAGTAAGTTATTTTTTAAAAGAATGCGTCTGAGAATGATGCTAAGATGATGGAGCAAAGACATTGAGATTATGACAGGATGTACATGCTCTATCCACCAAACTGCTGCCAAGTAAGGCACGCAGTAGAGTTAGCTTGGCATCCTGGGAAAGCATTTATAGCAACCTGGGAACTCATCTTCAATGAGCTGTACACATAACCTATCTTCACGCCAACGTTTACATCACTGACAAATATAGCTATAATTACCCTTTGCTCTGGCACATACTAGAATTTATCAGGGACCTAAGTCAGTGGGCTGATCCAGCTGGGCATGGTTTGGCAACATGAATAAATCCTTGGCAACTTGGCTTCACTTCTTTGAACATGACACTGGGATCCTGGAGACACTTGATCACACAGAAACCACACAGGTGTCTTGGGTCTATGAAAAGGAGCGTGTTCCCCAATAATGGGCAACCAACTGTGAATGATGGCACACACCTTTAATCCCAGTACTTGGGAAACAGAGGCAGGAGGATCTCTATGTTCGAGGCCAACTTGGTCTCCAGGTAAGTTCCAGAGCAGACGGAGAAACCCTGTCTCAAAGCTACCAAAAAGAAGTATAATATGATAGTTGTTTTAAATTTTTTGTTAAGTATAAAAATAGAAGTTTTTGGGTTTTGTGCCTTATTCTATTGCTGTGAAGAGACACCATGCCCAAGGTAACTCTTAATTAAAGCATTTAATTGGGGCTTAAAGTTTCAGAGGTTTAGTCCATGATCATTTTGGGGTGCATGGTTGCAGGCAGGTGCTAGAGCAGTAGCTGAGAGCTACATCATGATCACCAGGCAGTGAGACCAGGCTTGCCATGGATTTTTGAAACCTTAAATCCCACACCCAATAACTCACTTCCTTCAACAAAGCCACATCTAGTCCTTTTAATCCTCTAAAATAGTGCCACTCCCTGGTGACTAAGCATTCAAATATATGAGTCTGTGATGTGGGCATTCTTATTTAAAGCACCACAGGGTGTGTGTGTGAGAGAGGAGAGAGAGAGCTGGGTTTTGAACTTATGGTCGTTATATGCTGTCTACCCTAAGCTGCATCATAGTCTTCAAAGATGCATGCTTCTCTTGAATGGCTTGTCTTAGTGCTAGAAGTGAAAGAACTAGGAAACATGGATGCAAAAGTAACTCAGCCAAGGTGGCATTGTGTACCTGTAACCCCACCACTTAGGAGATGGAGGCAGGAGCATCGTTCAAAGCCTGCCTCGGTTACATAGTAAGTTTATAACTGGCATGACCCAAATGAGACCCAGGATCAGAAAATGAATATGTAAATGTAGATTGACCTGTTTTTTACCCTTACCTATGTTGGCAGGAAGTGGTCTTAAAGAATCTGATGGTTAGTAGAGGGCAACAAGGGCCTGAGTTTTTCTTTAGTGATTGGTCATTAAAGTCCAGGGGAGCCATACTGGCCTGCTCCTCATTTTCAAAAAACATTACATAGGGTAATCTAAAGCACAACTATAACTTACACTTGGAAATTGTTAGCTGGAAGATTGTCTTATGGAATGCCCTTCCAAGTTACTTAAAGTATATTCTCACCCTCTTCAGTTCAGTGCTGTGATTTCTACACAACAGATTACCCCATCCCCAAATGTCGGAGCTTAAAGTGAATGTTTATAATCCTATACAGTTTGTCTGCATCAAGAATCCTAGAGGAAAGGAGGAAAGTTGTGTAGGGTGGAGCTATGGCTCAGTGGTTCAGCTACTGGCTGTTGGATCTAGGTTCAATTTCCAGCATCCACAAGGCAGTACATAGCTATCTGTAACTCCACTCCCAGGGGACCCAGTGCCCTCTTCTGGTCTCTTTGGTATCAGGCACACATGTGCTACATGGATACACATACAAGCAAAACACATAACCAAACTAAACATTTTTTACGCTAGGTGTGGTGGCACACATCTGTAATCTGAGCACTCAGGAAACAGAGGCAGGTGGATCTCTGAGTTTGAGGCCAGCCTGGTCTACAGAGTGAGTTCCAGGACAGCTAAGGCTGCATAGTGAGACTGTGTCCTAAAAACAACAAAAAAATCCTAGTGATGTAGCTCAGTTGGTACTTACCTAGCACTGAGAAACCCTAGGTTCTTCATAAGTTGGATGTGTTATAAATTGGATGTAGTGGCATGTGCCTGTAACCCAGCCCTCAGGAGGACCCAGATTTCAAGGTTACAGGGCTGGGTAGATGTCCTGCTTCTAGGGACAGCAAGGGGCTAGAATACCAGTCTGAACCCTGGGATTCAAATGGTAGGAAATGAGAACCAGCTCCAGCAAGCTATCCTCTGACCCCACATACATGTGGCTCACATGCCCCTCCCACAAGCTTACAAATAATAAATGGAATAACAAAATCTGGATTAGAACTACTTTCTATGAAAAGTTTACTGAGTAAATGTGAAAATACACCCAACAGCAGAGTGTTGACTGTCATTAAATTACCTGAGACAAACTTGTCTTAGGGTACATATGTAAGAAGAATATTGATTGAAGCCAGATGTGGTTTTGTGCACCCCTTTAATCCCAGCACTCTGGAGACAGAGGCAGATGATAAATTCCAGGCCAGCCTCGGGAATATGGGAAGTTAGAGACCAGTCTTGGACGAGACTCAACCCCACCCCCACCCAGATAAACCAGGACATAGGAGACGTGGTAGTAAAGTGTTAGCCTGAGGGCCGAGTTCCAGCACCACCACCTCAGAAAGCTGGGCAGACCTAGTGGCTGCAGAGACCACTCCCCTCCTGTAGTCCCAGTAGTTGGTTAGGCAGAGAAAAGGTTAATCCCTGTGGCAAGCCTCTAGTTAGGCTAGACTAGCCAGAACCAGGGAGCTCTGGGCTCAGCAAGGATCCTACCTTAATGAAGTGGAGACCGATTGAAGAAGGCACCTGATGTCTTTGGATCTACACACACACATGTGTACTCCCTCCACACAAATGTGCATATATACATGTACACCCATCACATAACAGAATGAATGTTGGCCTGGCATGGTGATGAAAGCCTTTAATCCCAGCACTAGAGATACAAGGGCAGTTTGAGGCTAGCCCGGCCAATATAGAAAATTCCAGGCCAGCCTGGGCTACATAGTGAGACCCTAGGGGTTTTTTTTTAAGATTTTATTAAGTATACAGTCTTCTGCCTGCATGTATGCCCTTCAGGCCAGAAGAGGGCACAAGATCTCATTGTAGATGGTTGTGAACCACCATGTGGTTGCTGGAAATTGAACTCAGGACCTCTGGAAGAGCAGCCAGTGCTCTTAACCTCTGAGCCATCTCTCCAACCCTGAGAGACCCTGCTCTAAAACATAGAAAAAGATAAGAAAAAAGTATTTGATAGTAAAATCATTTGTAAATGTCAAAACATAGAACCAGGTCTGGGAAATGGCTCACTGGGTAGGACACTTGCTACACAGGTCTGATGTCCTGGAGTTGATCACCTGCACCCATGTCTTCTGACCTCTGCACATGCCATAGTACACACACACCACACCACACCACAAATGGAAGCCAAATTTCAAAAGCAGAATGGTGAACTGTTTTTTTTTAAAGATTTATTTATTATGTATACAGTGTTCTGCCCAGAAGAGGGCACCAGATCTCATTATAGATGGTTTTGAGCTACCATGTGGTTGCTGAGAATTGAACTCAGGTCCTCTGGAAGAGCAGGCGGTNGAAATTGAACTCAGGACCTCTGGAAGAGCAGCCAGTGCTCTTAACCTCTGAGCCATCTCTCCAACCCTGAGAGACCCTGCTCTAAAACATAGAAAAAGATAAGAAAAAAGTATTTGATAGTAAAATCATTTGTAAATGTCAAAACATAGAACCAGGTCTGGGAAATGGCTCACTGGGTAGGACACTTGCTACACAGGTCTGATGTCCTGGAGTTGATCACCTGCACCCATGTCTTCTGACCTCTGCACATGCCATAGTACACACACACCACACCACACCACAAATGGAAGCCAAATTTCAAAAGCAGAATGGTGAACTGTTTTTTTTTAAAGATTTATTTATTATGTATACAGTGTTCTGCCCAGAAGAGGGCACCAGATCTCATTATAGATGGTTTTGAGCTACCATGTGGTTGCTGAGAATTGAACTCAGGTCCTCTGGAAGAGCAGGCGGTACTCTTCTGAGCCATTTCTCCAGACCAGTGATAAACTCTTCTTTCACACAAAGTAAATCTGTGCTGCATACAACATGGATTGTGTGTGTGCCGGTTAGTGTCACTGTCACACAAATTTGAGTAACCTGGAAAGAGTAGATCTTAATTGAATAATTGCCTCCCTCGGATTGGCCTATGGGCAAGTCTGTGAGGTGGTTTTTTTTTTTGATTAATGATTCATGTGGAAGGGCCTACCCCACCCCACTGTGGGCAGTGCCATCCATCTTTAGGCAGGCAGCTTGGCCTGTATAAGTGAGGAAACTTCAGGGCTGGAGTAATGACTCAGAGGTTAAGAGCACTTGTTCTTGCAAAGGATTCAGGTTTGATTTCCACACATGGCGGCTCACAACTGTCCATGACTCCCATTGTAGGAGAGCCAACATCTTCTGACCTCAGCAAGCACCAAGCATGTGAATGGTGCATAGACATACTTGCAAGCAAGATGCTCATACAAATACAATATATGTCTTTTAAAAGGATGAAAGAAAGCTGAGTCAAGTCAGCAAGTTGTATTCCTCCCTGGTGTCTGCTTCAGTTCCTGCCTGTGGGCTCCTGCCCTGGCTTCCCTCAGTGATGGATTATCTGGAAGTGTTAGCCGAAATGACCCTCTGCTTCTCAAGCTGATTTTGGTCATGGTGTTCACCACAACAGGAAAATAGCTAGGACATTGTATGTTGCTGGAGATAAACCCAGGACTTTATGAATACTATACAAATCGTGCTGTGCCATTTGTCTGCTATTTGCTTTGAATGAGCTGACTACAGTCATCTTAAACATTTGAGGGTGGGACTCGTCAGAATGCTTGAGGTCCTGGCACTGGATGAATCTCATAAGCAATGGTGACCCAATATGATTCCATACATGTCAAAAACTATAGAGCAAAGTCAGAAAGTGGTTGCCATCCAAGGCATACAATGTGGAAAGAGAACCCCAGAGCTTGACTTTTGTCAACATGGTTCTATAGGTATTTTTATGATTCACTAATCTATAAGTTTCATATAAGCCATTGGCATTGTTTTTTATAATATTTAAAACTGAGTTATAAGGCAACCTGGTGATACAACATGCCTGAGGTCCTGGGTTCATTCTCCAGTATCACAAGGGGGGGAAAGTTAGCTTTATAGTTAAATTTTTGTCATAAATTGTTTTCATAGTCTCAATAAAATAGCTGGCACCCTGGTAATGTCGTGGAGGGTGGCTGAGGTGACCTTTACAGGCACCCTGGTAATGTGGAGGGTGGCCGAGATGACCCACCACAGTGCCGTCTGGCACTGGCTATAGGAGCATCTTCCCGTGCACAATCATGCACTAAGGGTTAATGCACCAAGAGTCATCAACCCTTGGAGACTGCACTCTTATTTTTTCTGTCTTAGATGAAATGAAGTCTGGTAAGGTTGAGTCAGGATACAAGCCTATTATATAATGGCCAACATGCTAAAATTTTGTTTGGTTATTTGACTTACAGTGACCCGTTGAATGAGCAGCTTTACCAGTGACACTTGTCCAGCTCTCAGCTGCCCTTTAGTCAGCTTTAGACGGGCCCTGTGATTGCCTCCCTCCTCTAACAGCTGCTGCTTTAGGACTGGAAGTAGCTGAGGAAGTCGTCTCTGCCTGGGTTAGGAAGGGAACAGTCAAGGTCTGGACCACAACTGCATAGAGAGGAGGGAGCAGATGATGCTTAAGAAAGATAAAACTCAAAGGGAGGGATTTCCCTGTCATTTAGTGAAGCTGACTGGAGACGCCAGAACCAGGCCTTCCTTTAAGATAGTGCTCCACCCTCAGAGTTTTAGTTGGAAGCCTAAAAACTGGAGAGTCTTTCAGCCTCTTAGGAACATTGTAAATCTTACTGTAAACCCTTTAAATGACCAAGGTGACCGAGTCCTCTTAAATATGAAAAGCTGGGGCCCGAACTGGAACTGGGACCTGGGTAGGTGCTTGCCTAACATGCAGTAGGTCCTAATTTGATTCTCAGCACTACAAAAAATAATAAAAAATAATTAGCACCACAAAAGCACTGTACATAATTAGAACACCAGTGATCATGTTGCCTGATGTCATGAATGCCAATGAACAGAGCCAGGCATTGATTGAATCTTTAGGTTGCCCTTTATTCAGAGAGAGCCAATGATCATATCTTAGCATCTCATCATGGGCCATAGGTTTTATGATGGAAATGAAGGCAGTCATTTCAGACCTTGGTGTCTCCCATCTGCTCAGACAGCAAGTCTTGTGATGTCTAAGCCGCTCTCGGTATCATCCCTGTCACCTTCCATCACTTTCTGGACTCTGGGGCTCAGCTATTTCTTGAAATACTGAGTCTAATTTGTGTCTGCCACTATCAGTCCTGCACTCCAGCTGCTGATGTGGAGGAGAATGAACTCAGAACAAGCACTGTGTCCTAAGTTAATAACACACACACATGCGTGCACGCATACACCCCTAATACAAATTCATGGGGTGTGAGGAGTATAAAGTAGTATAGTGACTAATTCTGGATCCCAAGACCTTAACTCTACAGTAGGATAGACTTTCCTCACAAATATCTGTTGGACAACTAGAAACGCTGGGGAAGAATACAAAGAGCTGAAAGACAATGTTCTCCAAAAAAGACAAGTGACACAAACTTGGTAAGAAAGACAAGTTAGACTGTTCCCTCTTATGGCCACCAGGAGGAGCTATTTACAAGAGTTACGGGTTTCTAGAACAAAGTACGAACCGCCTGTTTATGACATTCGCAGAAAATAGGTGTTTTCAGATTTCAAAGACTTCTCTGAAGCCCTGTCTCTACCTCGATGCTCTCCGTCCTGAACTCTGTATGAAAGAATGAGCATTAAGCCTGAAACATTCCGACTATCCATTACTAGCTGTGGGATTTTAACATTTAGTGGTCTTCTGGACTGTGGCATTAGCTCAGTTGCTAGAGGGACTCCAAAAGCATGCATGAGGTCCCAGGTCCAATTACCAGGGCTGTGTAAGCCTTTCATGATGACACATACCTGTCATTCTAAAATTTGGGAGGTAGGGGCAGGAGAATCAGAAGTTCAAGGTCATTCTTAATTGCTTGGGGGAATTGAATGCCAGCCCGGGCTACAGGAGACTCAAAAAGAAGCAACAACAACAACCACAAAACAAAACAAAACAAAAAAAACCCCCACAACACCCTGTCTTTCTTTGTTTGGTTCAGTAGTAGAAGCCTTTCCTGGCATACACCTGACTTTAAACCCAGCACTGCAAGAAACACCATTTATAAACATACAAGTTTATTCCTATTTTGGAGTCTTTAGTTTCCCTTCCTTCCTTCCTTCCTTCCTTCCCTCCCTCCCTCCCTCCCTCCCTCCCTTC
>LOEQ01004036.1:73027-88814 GCA_001685075.1 Bramus lutescens
GAATTGAACTCAGGACCTCTGGAAGAGCAGTCAGTGCTCTTAAGCTCTGAGCCACCTCTCCAGCCCCCTAAAAGTCATTTTTTTAATTATACTCTGTTCTGTGGATGCTTATTTTATTTTAAATAAACACACATAACAAAAATAACCAATTTCCAAACACCAAATGACATTAGTAAGGGGGTTTTAAAAGATTCCTTTGAGTTCCACTTACTAGCAAGACATGTTTCAATAATTTAAGCCCAATTCAATCTAAAGAAACACTTTCCATTTTTTTTTTTTCTGGCGCTCTTGGTCCAGAGATCCTTTTAAAGACTTGGAATTTCCTCAGTAATAGTGTCTATTTCTTAAGAAATCCTTTTTTCAACCAGGCCTGAGTTTATGCTAATGAGGCAATTTACTGAGGCCGTTAATAGGCTCAGGATTGACCACAACCACTGCCCTCTGAAAGGGAGCTTGGCTAGAGGCTAAATTCTATAAAATTTGGACAATGACATCTGGCAATGTAACACTTCTCTTAGAGTGAAGGAACATGTTGAGGTGCTGAGAGGGTCTTTCTGGAGAGCATCATCTAAGCTCTGGCCCCCTGACCTGGCTGGATGCATTTCCTCCACTTGACTGTTGCTTTTCTGAATTCCACGACCCCATCTAGCAAATTATTGAAGCCAAAAAGAGAGGCTTGGGTGGCTCTGTATTTGTAGTCAGTCCAGAAAAACTAGGGAACTGACATTTGGAACAAAACAGACTGCAGGACTCTCACCCTGTGGGGTCTGTGCTTAAGACAGTGACAGAACTGAGTCACTGGACACCCAGTGTCCTGTGAGATGAGAATCAGTCACCTGTTGGTGCAGGAAAACCTTCACGTTTGCTGTCAGAGGCGCTCTGAGTAAAGAAATCATTTTCGTCTACAGCAGGTGGCAGACATCAGCAATGACCCTCAAATAATTCAGCCTGTGATCAGCCATAACATTTATCTGCCAACGTAGTTCTTTTGAGTTCCAGACATCTTCTCTTTGAAATCCTTTTTAGAAGACTTGAACTTGATGTTTCTCAGACTTAATGGAGCACAGGGCCTTGGTTCTGCTGAGCATCACACAGCTTCATGGTCTCCAAAGCCTCTGTCTTGGCAGACTCTCTGGGGTCCATCCAGAATGACTGACTGGTTAGGCACTCAATGTTGCTCAAGGAAGATCCACTGTCTTTAGCTAGGCAAAATCCTTAATAACTGGTCACTGTCCCCACCCTCCACCCTCCTGGTCACTGACCCACCCTCCATTCTCTTGGCCATTGTCCCCTCTCTCCACCCTCCTGATGTGGTCCTTCCTACTTGCTGTGAGTTTTCTAGAAGCCACTCTTGTTCCCTCCCACATGGATTAGGGAACAATGTCAGCTTCCAAAGCTGAATGTGTTGCTATGGGAACTTAAAGTTATTTAGAGTTGCAGAGCAATAGCAAGTAATCATTGACACAACCTGAAACACTCCGTAATTGTCCCCCAAGAAGAATGGGTGGAATATTTTACTCTTAGGTGAGGGAACTTCTGTGCTTTTGTCCCCAGTGGGGAACAGCTGAGTGTGGCGGTTGGGAGAAGGGAGCTTCTGGTTTGAAGATAAGCCTCCTTGCTTTCCTACTTCCTGCTGCTGGTGTCCCTTATGGGTCTTTATTCTCCCTCCGCTGTTTTTTCTCCCATGGAAAGTGGGGCATCAGTCTGCAGCTGAAAGGGACACGGGAGAAGCCATGTGAGTCTCTGAAGCAGGTAGTGTCTGCACATTAACCGTCTAGATGAGGAACCAGCAGGCAGGGAGAAAACCTGTACCTTTAGCGTGACCTTGCTACTGCTTTATGAAAGAAATCTGCACACTCACACGCTACGCTCCAGCTGCCCTCAACATTTTTAAAGTTTTATTTATTTTTATTTTATGTGTATGGGTGTTTTGCTTACATACATGTCCATGCACCACTTGTGTGCCTGGTGCCCAAAGAGGCTAGAAGAAGGCATCAGATCCCCTGGAACCAGAGTTACCAACAGCTGGGAGCCTCTGTGTAGGTGCTGGAAATAGAACTCAGGTCCTCTACAAAAGCAGTCAGTGCTCTTAACTGCTGAGCCATCTCTCCAGCCCTCTTCCTTAACATTTTAACCTACACACAGTCTTCAGGAGTCTAATAGTGACTAAGTTATTAACATGTATTCATGTGCTGTGTGTGTGCTAGGGGCAGGGGCAGGATTCTTATGCTTGAAATGTCTTTTACGTTACTTATTCATGTGTGTGGTGGCAAGTTATAAACCCAGGGCCTTCTATTCTCTACGTCTGGTACACACGCCTTCACTAGGGCATCAAATCCATGGCCTCATGCCTCAAGCTCAGCATCCTACCATTAAACTGTCTCCCCAGCCCAGCCATTAGTCTCCTTCAATCTGAGGTCATCTTCAGCCTTTTGTGTGCTGTTTTCTGGTTCTGGTGAATCTGTGATTGGGTTAAGGTCATGTATATTTACCAGGAGACCTACAGAAGTGATTCTGGGTCCCCGGTGCTTCATATCAGAAGGTATCTTGGTAATGTTAGCTTTTTTTTTAAAAAAAATTATTTTCCTTTTATTTGCATTGGTGTTTTGTCTGCATGTACGTGTGAGGGTGTGAGATCTTGGAGTTACAGACAGTTGTTAGCTGCCTTGTGGATGCTGGGAGTTGAACCAAGTCCTCTGGAAGAGCAGTCAGTGTTCTTAACCGCTGAGCCATCTCTCCAGCCCCAACATTAGCTTTTTTATTTGTTTGTTTGTTTATTTTGTTTGTTTGGTTTTGGTTTTTTCAAGACAGGGTTTCTCTTTGTAGCCCTGGTTGTCCTGAAACTACCTCTGTAGACTGGGCTGGCCTCGAACTCAGAGATCCTCCTCCCTTTGCCTCCTGAGTGCTGGGAGTAAAGGCTTGTGCCACCACCACCACCCAGCTGGTGATGATGACTTTAATTACTTGGTTAAGATGTTGTTACTGAGTAGGCATGGCAGTGCCTATCTGTAATCCCAGCACTCTAGAAGCCAAAACAGGAGGAGAGCTGCAAGTTTATGACTAACCTAGCCTAAAGCAGCAGCATTTGCTTGTCGTCCGGGCTCTGGGGAAGGATGCTAAGGCAGGAGGATCCCTGGGGTTTGCAGGCCAGCCCATCAGCTGAATCAGTGTGCTGCAGGTTCAGAGAGAGACGAAATGAGGAGGAGATCTGGAGAGATGGCTCACTGCCGTAGAGCGTATACTGCTCTTGCAGTAGATCTGAATTCGGTTTCCAGCACCCACATCTAGCAGGACACACAACTACTTGTGACTTCACCTCTAGGGGCTGACATCTCTGGCCTCCCAGCACCTGCACTCACATGCACATACACACGGATGCATAGAGTTAAAAATAAAAAAAAAATACAACATTAAAAAAAATACGGCAAGTGGCCAATGGCAGTGAATGCTTTTAATCCCAGCATTCAGGAGGCAAAGGCAGGAGAATTGCTGTGAGTTCAAGGCCAGCCTAGTCTACAGAGCAAGTTCCAGGACAGTCAAGGATATACAGAGAAACCCTGTCTCAAAAGAAACAAAGGGACAAAAACAAAACAAAACAAACAAACAAACAAAAAACCCAAAGCAAAAGGATAGTGCTTGCCAGATTGTGATGACTAAGTGAATTATAAGGGTTTCTTGTTAGGTCTCATTCCTCTGCCACCTTCGTTCTCTCTGTGCTCCTGAGCTTTTTGCATTCTTTAAGGCGGTGCTTCCCACCTCGTTAGTTCATGTCGGTATGATGCAGGGAGGGACTCGTGCATTATTCTATAGTTTATAACCTAAGGCTGTCATCATCATTCAGATGCCATGTCATCCCAGTAACAAGCCTGTAAAACCATGTAAAGTCCAAGTTCTTCTTTCAAAGCAGTGGTGGGTTCAAACCTCAAGGTTGGATTTGGGTCTTGAAAGGTAGAAATAAAGAGGTAAGAAAAGTTCGGATCAGTTTTCAGTAATAAAAGGAACTTTTCTATTGAAGTGTATTGAAATATTAAGAAAAATAGCACAGCCACTCAACAGTGGCCGGAGGAGATTGGTGGGAAGGCCAGGACAGGTGTGTTCATTGTCAAAGAGAAGGAAAAGATTGCTGGAGCTTCAAGTTGTCCCAGCCCTCTTGAAGAGGCTGGGGGTTGTTCTCAGGTTGGTAGGAGGAGTTTTCAGGGCCCTTCCTTTGCTAGTCTTGTTGTGGACACAGCTTTCTCAGAGGACTTGATGGAAGCTGCAAGACGTTTCTCTTTAGAAAGCACACACAATGTCAGGTACAAATTCAGGGAGCTCAGACAGATAGCTCAGGCTGTAGCTTTGGAGTAGAGCATGTGTTTGGGATGCACAACTCTGTTTGGTCCCCAGGATCACAAAATCCAGAAAAGGAATGGATCGTGGGTTCTAGGTCTACTTAATTAATTTTGTTTCTTCCCATAAGTCGAAATCAAAGCACTGTTATTGTCACACTCTGGGAGCAAGTACAAGTCAGGTGCATCCTACAGTGACATCATCCCCAGGGAGATCTTACTTTACCCTCAGGATTTTCTGTTAACAAACAAAAGGCTCAGTTGTCATCACTTCGACAACCCCCAAACTCTACCAGCATGGAGAATGAGGTCCTCAGACTGGAGGCATCTGGTTTCTAACTCAAGAGCCAGAATCAAAAAGTAAATACATGTGATTCAGGCACATTGCCACACACCTGTCATCCCAGCCTTTGTCAGGTGGGATTCCTGGGGCCTTGTCTCAAACCCTTCCCCAACCAAAAGAAGCACGCAGGGCTGAGTGAATGGATGAGGGAAGGAGGCAGTTTGAAATACTACTGGTACCTTTAAAACTTTCCTGGGCACATAAAGGAGTGTTTTTGTTTTGTTTTAGTACACTCTGTAAGATGAAATGAAAAGCCATACATTGGGCTGGGATTAGGTAAAATGACCTTGGTTTGGCTCCCAGTACTGGAGAAAAAGAAGCTTATTCTCATTGGTCCACTTCTTTTTCTCCTTTCCCCAGCGACTTTTACTAAGTATTTACTCATAGTTAACGTCAATAAGTTTATTACCAATGGCCTCCTCTTTGTTGTATTCTAATTGGGGAAATTGTGTTTGCAGCCATGGCCTTGCCTTCTCCTGTTCGAGATGCTGCCGATTTAATCAGCTCTGACTGGTCCTAAGAAAACAAGTTGGACTTTCATGGTCTCTGCCTTCAAGACTCTCTTACAGCCTACTGGTCTAATACATGGGTTAGGAAGGCCACTTGGTGTCAGTCTAGGATTACATAGAAAGATAGGAATCCACCCGAACTGAGATCCCTTCTTTAAATCTGTAGCCATATGTGTCTGTACATTTACATTCTCTCCGTACCTTTCTCCAAACCTAAAGTGCACTCTTATTTTGTAGGCAAGAATCACCTTCCTGCAAGATTTTTTATTTTGTTTTGTTTTCCAAGACAGGGTTTCTCTGTGTAGCCCTGGCTGTCCTGGAACTTGCTTTGTAGACTAGGTTGGCCTCAAACTCACAGAGATCTACCTACCTCTGCCCCCCAAGTGCTGGGATTAAAGATGTGCGCTACCATGCCTGGTTGCAAGATTATTTTTTGATCAGTAGGGGTGTATCATTTTCCATTGTCACTGTAATGACTCGGTGACTGAAAATAACACAAACTGGGCTGGGATATAGTTTATTAGTAGGGTGTATATACTCAGGGGTAGATTATGTGCTTAGCATGACACAAGGCCCTGAGTGTGGCTCCCAGGACACACACACAGACACACACTCACACACAAACACACACTCACACATACAGACACATATCTAAGCTCTAGAAATCAGAAGTCCAAAATGCATCTCCCTGATTCTAGGTTCTGGTAGAACTGTACTCCTGGAGGCTCCAGGGGAAATCATTTCCTTTCCTCTTCCAGCATCTAAAGACCACAGCATCCCTGGTTTGTGGCCTCTTCTAGCCTGAAGCCATTAATGGATAGAGTAATGGTTAATTTTTGATAAGATTAATAAGCACCTAGGACATTAATGAGTGTGTCTATGGGGGCTCTCTAGAGAGGATTAGCTGAGGGGAGGCCCTGAATGTGAAGGGTCCATCTCAATCCCAGACTGGGGAACAAAAGAGAAAGCCATTCTCCATATTACCTGCTCTCTGCTTCCTGATGTCCAATATGAGCCAGTCCCTGCCCGCACAGCTGAGGCCTGCTCCTCTTACTGACCCTGCCCCCATAATGGACTCTGTTCCAACAAGGTGCAAAGTAAGCCTTCCTCCCCACAGCTGCTTCTTGTCAGATGCTCGGTCACAGTGATGTGCATAAGGAGGTGGATGCTGCCCACTTTTCTCTTCCACCTCATTGTTTCAGGGGGCCTCTCACTGACCGTGGAACTTGACAGTTCAGCCAAGCCACTGACCAGCAAACTCCAGGAACCCACGTGTCTCCTCCTCAGCCCTGGGATTACACATGCACACCCAGGTAATCATGGTGCTAGAGGTCTGAACTGGCAGGTCATCTCTCCAGCCCCCAGTTTTGTTTTGTTTGTTCATTTTGTGTTGTTTTTGGAGACAGGGTTGTACTCTGTTGCCAAGCTGTCTTTGAACCCACTATTTAGATCAGGCTGACCTCAAACTTAGGACTCTCTTGCCTCAGTCTCCCAATTGCTGTCCAAACTATTTTTGGTTTTCATTTCTCTTTTTGTAACACAAAGGTCAAAACAGGGCCTTTGTGTATGCAGAAACTCCAGTGGGTTACATCCAGCCCCAAATCTTTCAACTGTAGTGAACCGATAAAGAGAAATAGCTCCTGTCTTCACGTGCAGACTCTGTCTGGCAGAGATGCTGTTGGCTTCCCCTGACTGCAGAAGAACCCGGCTTGGCTTCCATTTATGTCAATATTCATGATGCATAGTGTCTGTTATTTGGATTTTCCTTTGATTTAATTTTAACATCTTCTACTTTTCTCAATAATGGATTAAGAAGGATATTTAAGATGTGTCTGTTTTATATTTGAATAGGAACCATGATTTTACCCTTTTGTAAAAACGATCCTTGAACATGGGCTACTGTGTTGGTCTGACTCTCTGTAGAATTGGGAAATGCCCGAGAGAAACAGTTTAAACTAGATTTTTAAAATGTATTTATTTTTGTTTCTGCAAGACAGGGTTTCTCTGTAGCTGTGGAGCTTTCCTGGAACTCACTCTGTAGACCAGGCTGGCCTCGAACTCACAGAGATTCACCTGTCTCTACCTCCTGAATGCTGGGACTGAAGGCATGTGCCACCACAGCCTGGCTTAATTATTTATTTCATGCGCATTTGTGGTTTTGCCTGCATGTATGTCTGTATGAGAGTGTTGGATACCCTAGAACTGGAGTTGCAGACAGTTATGAACTGCCATGTGGATGCTGGGAATTGAACCCAGGTCCTTGGGAAGAGCAGCCAGTGCTCTTAACCACTGAGCCTTCTCCATAGCCCCTAAACTAGATATTATTTATTTATTTATTTATTTTAAGATTTATTTATTTATTATGTACACAGTATTTTTCAGTATTCAGTCTGCATATGTGGCTACAGGCCAGAAGAGGGCACCAGATCTCTTTACAGATGGCTGTGAGCCACCATGTGNNNNTACAGATGGCTGTGAGCCACCATGTGGTTGCTGGGAATTGAACTCAGGACCTTTGGATGAGCAGGTAGTGCTCTTAACCGCTGAGCCACCTTTCCAGCCCCTAGATATTATGCTCTAAATGAGAGCTGTCCTTTCCTCTTTTGATGGTTTGAAAGAAAATGACACACTCCCAAAGGGAGTGGCACTATTGGGAGATCTGGTTTTGTTGGAGTAGGTGTGGTCTTATTGAAGGAAGTGTGTCATTATGGAGGTGGGCTTTGAGGTCTCACATATGCTCAAGATACCACCCAGTGTCTCAGATCACTTCCTGTTGCCTACAAGATGTAGGACTCTCAGCTACTTCTCTAGCACCATGTCTGCCTGCACACCACCATGTTCCACCATGGTGATAATGGGCTGAACCTCTGATCTATAAGTGAGTCACCCCAATTAAATGTTCTGCTTTGTAAGAGTTGCTGTGGTCATGGTGTCTCTTCACAGCAATAGAAATCCTGACTAAGACACCCCCCACCACACACTTTGTATTTGAACATTTATTTGGTCATCAGCTGGTGACACCATTTTTCTTTATCACTACTTTTGTGTATGTGTGTAGATGTGTGTGTATGTGTGTGTGTGGTGTGTGTGTGTGTGTGTACACATGCTTGTGCAGAGGCTGGGGGAAGAGATCCTTGTCAGGTGTCCACCTCAATCCTGCTCCACTTTATCTTTTGAAATGAGGTCTTTCACTAAACCTGGAGCTCTGTAGGCTTGCTGGCCAGCCAGCCCGAGTGTTCCTGCTGTCTGTGCCTCCCCCGTGCTGAGATCACAGGCATATGCTGCTGTTTTCAGCTTTTTATATGTGTGCTGGGGGTCCAAGCTCAGGTCCTCATTAACTGACCCATATTCTCAGCCCCAAAGACACGGGATGTGGAACATATGGGGTTGGAGGGACAGCTGGCAGAAGTAGGTCACTGAAGGCAGACATCTGAGCAGGATAGCCTTGTCATACTGTTGACTCATTCTGTTTCCTGATCCACCAGATGTGAACAAGCCATGTTACAAGCCCCTGCTACTGCGGGCTGAGCCCCTCCAGCCATCACGCCTTCCTTGCTATGATGCACCATGCCTTCTGAACTGTGAGCCCAAATGAGCAGCTAGCTGCTTCTCCCGTAAGTCACTTCTGCAGGGATTTCATCGCTGTGATGAGAATAATTAATAATATGGGAGAAAGATTATTTTGATTCTGGGTTTCAGAGGCTGGCCCTGCTGTCTTATGCATCAGAGAGGGATTGGTTGAGAAAAGCTGCTGACTTCATGACAGTTGGGAAGCAGAGAGAGAGAGTATGCCTGTGCTAGCAGCTTCTTCCCCTGTATTCCATCCCAGCCCTCAGCCTCTCGGCAGCTGCCACCCACATTCTGTCTCCGGGGATGCCCTCACACCCAGAGTATGCTTTCCTCACGTCCTAGGCATCTCTCATTCCAGTCAAGTTAACGCTCGAACTCAGACTACGCAGCTGTCCCTGGGGTACTCAGAGAGGCTGAGACCATGCTGTCTGTTTAGAGTCGGCTCTGCTTTGAAGTTTCCAAAGCTTCTAGAGACCCAGCTGAAGCTATTCTGCGGTCGGCCTGTTGGAATGGTCATATAGCCAACCACAGGGCCCAGTGGTCTGGAGAGAGCACTCACACAGTAGAACAGTGACAGGCTGAAGCCATCTGGAAATGAACAGTACCCTGGGGGAACGCCAAGTAAACGGGCTCCAAGTTCCTGCCCTCATTCTACCAAAATGCCATCTTGGGCAAGTGACATATCTTCTCCATGGATGGACATGTCAAACAACTGCACAAAGGCAACCATGTGGTAGAAGATGTCTCATGTGGTGAGCCTTCAGGAAATGCTCAGGCATCAAAGGTTGACACGGCACACTCTTTCTAAATGCCACCTGTCATCGCTAACATCCACTGAATCTTTCTTGGCTTGGAGGCCTGTGTTTTTTAGACACAGGCACTGCTAGTACATGTCAACGTTCACCGGTCATGTGCTGCTGTTGGGGGGAAGGGTCTGACTTATTCTGACTACCCCCGAAGTCTAAACTAACCTCAGTTGGTGGGGATTGCTGAGAAATACACATCTAGTGAAAGAGAGACCTTAAAGATCTATTTATTTTTGTTTTATTTACATGTGCGAGTTACTTTATGCGCACTGTGTGCAGTGTCCACAGAGGCCAGAAGAGGGCAGCAGATCACCTGAAGTTGGAGTTACAAGTGGCGGTAAGCCCCTGCCTCCAATATGGGTGCTAGGGACTGAGCCTGGGTCTTCTGCACAAGCAACAAGTATTCTTAAGGTAGAATCATCTCTCTCCAGCTCCAGCCCCCCAAAGCCCTGAAGAACTTTTAGGGAAAAAATGTGGTGTTGCAATCCTGGAATCTAAGCACTCGGGAGGCAGAGGAGGGAGACAAGACAGAGCACCATAACACAGTATGTAAACAGAGGCTGTGCAGATTTGGGGTGACAGCAAGGATGGGATTTATGTGTTGTATAGAATCACTGCTATGGGCATGTTATGCTGGGAACATAGGTGGGCAACATTTGTGTCTTTCTACTATATGAGATCTTGTGAATTTATTGAATGACCAAACACACAAGCCACGTCAATTTTGCTGGTCACTGTTCACCGAATAGTCCCGATTTCTTCTGATAGTTGGCTGTAATCGCAGGCTCTTTTATTCCATCTTAGCTAGTTATGATAACGGGAAGCTCACATGTTACGCTTCATGCACCAGTGTGAATGTAGGTTATAGACTGGCAAAATGGATTAAAGGGGCCAAGAGGCTGCAGCGTTACTGTGACAGAGGCAGAAGCAGAGAACCACTGTAGTTTGAACATGGACCTACTGCCAAGAAATCACACCCTGCTTAAACACATGGTAGCTCAGGCCAAAAGGAAAAGCTCTTACTCTGGCTTCTGAAGCCCCACCCAGCCTGACATCACCCCACACACACTTTGCCTCCCTCTCCAGCTTCCCTGGACTCTGCTCTCTTCCTGAATTTGGTATTTCAGCCACTCTGGCCTTCTCTCAAGGTCCCAGAAGGCTTGCAATTCTCTCTGCCCAAATGCTTTTCCTCACTTCCATTAAAGCCTCCTGGTTCTTTGCCTACTTAATTCCTACCTCTCCTTCAAGTCTTGGCTCCCCACTCGCCTCTCTGAGCCCCACAGCAGAACAATTTCTCCATGGTGCCCTCCCTGGGTGGCCGGGTGTGCCTCTCTTACACAGCACTTACCACCATCAGAGCTTGGCATGGTCCTCTGTGACGGTGACGGTTCAGGACCTCTGTGATGGTTCAGGACCCCTGCGATGGTTCAGGTTCTCTGCCATGGTTAAGGTTCTCTGCGATGGTTCAGGACCCCTGCGATGGTTCAGGTTCTCTGTGATGGTTCAAGACCTCTGTGATGGTTCAGGACCTCTGCGATGGTTCAGGACCTCTGTGATGGTTCAAGACCTCTGTGATGGTTCAGGACCCCTGCGATGGTTCAGGTTCTCTGCAATGGTTCAGGTTCTCTGCGATGGTTCAAGACCTCTGTGTCAGTACCTCGGTGATGGTTCAGGACCTCTGTGACGGTTCAGGATCTCTGTGACGGTTCAGGACCTCTGTGATAGTTCAGGACCTCTGCGATGGTTCAGGCTCTCTGTGATGGTTCCTGAGGGCCCTGAGCCTGCTTCTACAATCTGTCTAGTTTTAATGCCCAACTTAGTCCCTTATGGGACTGGTTCTTATGTCTCTGAGCAAAGACTTGGGCAGAAATACACCACTGCAGAAGAAACAGGGACCATTTATGAAGAGGTCGTGCACTTCCAGTGGGGAGCAAGTGACAAGAACACAGGAGTCCAGGATCTCCAATAGCCTCGCTGTGCAAAGGATTGGCGCTTCTATACCACATGGGGCTGCTGGGCTCATTTGCATAGCACGAGGTTTCCCGAGCATGTTCTGTCTGTTACATGCAGCCTTTTGTACAACTTCATGGGTCACATGTCTCACAAGCATCTTAAGTCTCAACACATGGGCCTCGAGGAACGTTTGTCGAAACCACAGAACTCACCGTCTTGATTAAAAGTCTCTGTACTCCTGCCATTAGGAGACAAGCTAGCGCCAATGTCAGCTGCGACAATCAGCATCCAAGTAGAGCTCTGAGCATGAAGTGGAGGGAGGAGGGAGAGAAGCTCCCCTCATCCCAGACAGAAACCACACTCCCTGAGATTATCCCACTTAATACATCGACAGCTCTCTTTTCTTCTCTAAAGACTGCGCTTGTCTGTGGGGGGTGGGAGGTGGCTCACAAGGCTTGTGTAGCGGTCAGGGGACTGATTAAGGAGCTGATTATCTCCTTCCACCACGTGGCCCCCGAGGGTCAGACTTAGGCTTGACAGCAACTGTCTTTACCCACTGAGCCATCTTGTTATCCCTCTTTCCTTTCTCCCCTCAGTGCTGTGAAGAGACACCCTGACCACCCCAACTCTTAGAAGGAAAAGCATTTAATGGGGTGGCTTACATTTTCAGAGGTTTAGCCCGTTATCCTCGTGGTACGATGTGGTGGTGTGTAGGCAGACATAGGTGCTGGAGAAGGAGCTGAGAGTCCTACATCTCAAACCGCAGGTCGCAGGAAGTGATCTGAGAGTCACGCTGAGTGAAACCTGAGCGAAGGAGACCTCAAAGCCCACCTCCACAGTGACACACTTCTTCCAACAAGGCCACAGCTCCTGATAGTGCTGCTCACTATGAGTTTATGGGGACCAGTTACATTCAGACTACCACACTTAAAGAGCTTTTTCATGTAGCCCAGGCTAGCCTTGAACTCTCTGTGTAACCTAGGGTGGCCTGCTCCTTCCACCCCTATGTCACAAGTGCTAGGATTACCATTTTATGTCTGTCCCATCCTTTCAGTATTAATCGGCCCCTAACTGGGATCCTTTCTTTGAAATGTCTTCAATTCTATCTGCTCTATCGCACAGCAGAGGTTCAGAGTAGGGGGGTGGATCAGGCCAGCAATAGGACAGGGCCTTTTTAGCCAGTCAGGTTCATGGAACTATGACAGTGCCTGCTACATGACTGGTGAGCTGGTGGATGGAATGATATGGATGGAAATGCCGGCATTCTTTGTCTTGTTCTGTTCTCTTTGCAGAAGGGAGAGCTAAGGTCTAGGGAGGCCAATTGCATTACATGTAAATACAATTTTTTATTACTTTTAATTAATTAATTTTGGTGGTGAGATTTTTGTTTTTAATTTTTGGGTTTTTTGTTAGTTTGTTTGTTTGTTTTGTTTTTGAGACAGGGATTCTCTGTATACCCCTGGCTGTCCTGGAACTTGCTTTGTAGACCAGACTGGCCTCAAACTCAGAGATCAATGCACTGGTTTCTGACTCCCAATTGCTGGGGTTAAAAGCATGCACCACTACCACTTAATTAAAATTTTGGCTTAAATTAAACTTTTTAAAAAATGTATTTTGTTTTTATGTGTATGGGTGTTTTGTCAGCAGCATGTCACACATGTGCATGTCACACACGTGCAGTCCAGAAGAGGGTGCTGCATTCTCTGGAACTATAGTTAGAGACTATTGTGAGCAGCCGTGTGGGGGATGGGAATCAAACTCTGGTCTTCCAGAAAACCAGCCAGTCTCTTAACTGCTGAGTCACCTCTCTGGTCTCCTTAAATTTATTTATTTATTATTATTATTGGTATGGAAAGTTTGTAATGTGGGGGTGGGGTGTGTGTGTGCCAGTGTGTGTGTGTGTGTGTGTGTGTGTGTGTGTGTGTGTGTGTATACATGTCACAGCATGCATGTAAAGGTCAGTGGACAACTCTGTGAAGTTACGTCTTTGTCCTTCTGCTTTTACATGAGTTCTGGGGATTGAATTCAATTCATCAGGATGATTAGCAACCGCTGTACCTTCTGAGCCACCTCACTGACCCATGAAGCTCTGTTTGGGGTGGACCTAGATACCAAAGGTACAAATTGAGCATGATACCATTTCACTTTCTGTCCATGAATGTTTTGGTGTATTTACAGGCTGATTTGTATGACTCACTTCTGAATCAAGAGGCACAAAACTGCTTAAAGCTATCATGAGATGAATCAGAAGGATCTTCAAGTAAGATAGGAACAAGGTTGGGGTCGTAGAGAAGTTCTTCAGACCCTCAGGTTATTACTTTTAGGGTACTCTGAGGAGTGGATGCTCAGAGTGAGTGGGTGGATAGAGATGGTGAGATGTTACTGGGATGTTCAAGGGCTCTGCTGTGCTTTCCTTGGAATGAAAAGTTCAGGATCTTTTTTTCTCAATTAATTTTTCATTTCCTCTGCCATTTTCTGTAGTATTCTAAAATGCTCATAAAGATTCCCTGGTTTTAGAAATATGTTACAAGACAATGTATGAGTGGGTACATGTGTGTCTATTTGTGTGCTTGTACACGGGGTGAGTCCTTTTGTTTTGAGCTAACATTCCCATTCCTTCTTAAAATTGTAGTCTTAACAAGATTGTCTACTCTCTCCATATCTACTCAATATAGTATTTGATGTTCTAGCTAGAGCAATAAGGCAACAAAAGTAGATCAAGGGCATACAAACTGGAAAAGAAGAGGCCAAACTCACTATTCACTGATGATATGATAGTATACATAAGTGCCCCCCCCAATTCTACCGAAGAACTTCTACAACTCATAAACATCTTCAGTAATATAGCAGGATACAAGAATAACTCAAAAAATCAGTAGTCATCCTTTATACAGTTGATAAACAGGCTGAGAAAGAAATATCACCCTTCACAATAGCCACATCTTAAATAACTTAAAACATCTTGGGGTAACTCTAACCAAAGAAGTGAAAGATGTCTATGATAAGAACTTTAAAAGTTTGAAGAAAGAAATTGAAGAAGATACCAGAAAATAGAAAGCTCTCCCATGCTCTTGAGTAGATAGAATTAATGTAGTAAAAATGGCAGTCTTACCAAAAGCAATCTACAGATTCAGTGTAACTGTAACACCCATCAAAATCTTAGGAAAATTCTTCACAGACCTTGAAAGAACAATACTCAACTTCATATGAAAAAAAAAACCCAGGATAGCCAAAACAATACTGTACAATAAAGGAACTTCTGGAGTGATGTGGGATTCCCCTCTATATGCTATGAATATGTTTTATTATCATTGGTTAATAAAGAGACTGGTTCTGCCTATGACAAGGCAGAATATAGGTAGGTGGGAAAACTAAACTGATTGCAGGGAGAAAGAAGGCAGAGTCAGGCAGACACCATGTAAATCCCAAAGGAGAAAGACACCAGAACCTTACTGGTAAGCCATAGGCCTGCAGTGGTACACAGATTAATAGAAATGGGTGAGTTTAAGATGTAGAAGCTAGCTAGAAACCTGCCTGAACCATCAGTGTTGTAATTAATGTAGTTTCTGTTTGATTATTCAGGTCTGGGTTGCCAAGAAATGCAAGAATAGTCTCTGTTTATACTGGAGGCATAACAATCCCTGACTTCAAACTCTACTACAGAGCTACAGTAATGAAAACAGCCTGGGACTGTCATAAAAAAACAGACAGGAGGACAAAAGTAATTAAATTGAAGTCCTGGATATCAGTCCACATACCTACCAATACCTATTTTTGACAGAGAAACTAAAAATATAAAATTGAAAAAAAGCATATTCAACAAATGGTGCTGCCATAACTGCATATCAGCTTGTGAAAGAATGAAAATATATCCATCGCCATGCACAAAACTCAAGTCCTAATGGGTCAAAGACCTCGATATAAAACCAACCACACTGAACCACATAGAAGAGAAAGTGGGAATTACACATGAACGCATTGGCACAGGAGATCACTACCTAAATATAACCCCAGTAGCACAGACACTGAGATAAACAGTTAATAAATGGGGCCTCCTAAAACTGAGAAGCTTCTGTAAAACAAAGGACATGGTCAACAAGACAAAATGACAGCCTACAGATTGGGAAATAATATTCACCAACCCGACATTGGAAAGAGGACTGGTCTCCTAAATATACAAAGAAATCAAGAATCTTGACACCAAAAGAACAAATAATCCAATTTAAAAAAATGGAGTACAGACCTAAACAGAGATCTCGCAATAGACGAATCTCAGGT
>LOEQ01004036.1:88836-105583 GCA_001685075.1 Bramus lutescens
AGTCATCAGAGAAATGCAAATCAAAACAACTCTGAGATTCCATTTTACATCTGTTAGAATGGCCAAGATCAAAAATATTGATGACAACTTATGCTGGAGAGGATGTGGGGTAAGGGGAACACTTCTCCATTGTTGGTGGGAGCGCAAACTTGTAGAGCCACTTTGGAAATCAGTATGACAATTTCTCAGAAAATTAGAAACAATCTACCTCAATACCCAGCAACAACATTTTTGGGTATATATCCAAAGGATGCTAATTTTTGTACTTCATGTGCTTAACTATGTTCATAGCAGCATTAATTGTAATAACAAGAACCTCGAAACAACCTAGGTGCCCCTCAACTGAAGAATGGATAAAGAAAATGTGGTACATTTACACAATGGAGTACTGCAGAGTGGTAAACAATAATTGACATCTTGAAATTTACAGGCAATTGGATGGATCTAGACAAAATTATATTGAATGAGGTAACACAGACCCAGAAAGACAAATATAATATGTACTGACTCGTAAGTGGCTTTTAGACGTAAAGCAAAGAAAAACCAGCCTTCAGTCTACAACCTGAGAGAACCTAGACAACAAAGAGAACCCGAAGAGAAAAATAACGTGGATCTACATAGGAAGGAGAAAATTGGCAGTGTGGGGGTCTTGGGAGAGAGGAGCAGAGAAAAATGTATAGCTCAATAAAAATTTAAAAAGACTACAAAAATCATGCAAATGAAGTAAAAAAGATAAAAGAATGAGGGGAAACTTAGGTAAATATTTCTACAACTATAAACCTGGGTTTATATATTATTTAAAACAAAACATCAAAATCAAAAGGGAAGGAAGAATATATTGTACAAAACAGAAAAACATTGAACAAAGTTATAGGAAAATGGAAAACTAGTAAAAAGCATTTGAAGCACATATAGCAGACAGAGAATTAATATTTTTTGTATAATAAAAGCTTTTACAAATCAAATAAATACAACTGCAGTCTGAAACAGAAGCCACACAAATGCAATAATGAACTTAACACCTTTGAGGAGGCTGCACGGTTGCTACCCTAAGTGCCACTGTGGTTTCTTGAGCCTATAGGAAATAGTTTGGAGCTGTGCTGTTCTGAAAATGTCATTATTCTAGAATGAACCCAGTCTGCAAGTCCCAGCCATGGCCTTCCCATATGCTTTTGTAACTCAAAGGCTTTGATGGACATTTAGAAATTGTGGTGATGGTGTCAGAGAAGGGGAGTATTAGATTGCTTGTGCAGACAGACAGTTGGAACAGTTTGCCAGCAGAACAGACAGGTTAAATAATGCTTGTTTTCTTGGTTTCGGGAACTTTTTCCACCATGACTGTTTTGTTGTGTGGTCTGCAGGGCTCCACTTTGTCACGTGACCAAGATTTTGGGATTTCCTTTTCTGGGATTTCCCTTTTCATTCTTGGTCCTTGACCATGAGTGCATGGTGCTGGTGTGGGCAGCTGTCTTTGTAGGTCTGAATATTTAAAGCTGAATAATCAGTGGATTCTGGGACATGTAGTAATTTGGTATTGAGGACAGCTTTGTGGAATTTTTTTTTTTCTTGAGAAACTTTCCTGTATCTCTTCCACGCTGTTTGGAATTCATGTTTGCAGTCTGTACCGGAAAGAAGCACCTTGAATGGAACCTTCTGCAAAGCTTAGCACTTCAGTGGCTGGGGAGGTTGGAATGTTGCAGGACCAGCTTCTAATTGCAGTTTATCTTGCACTATCCTGATCTCTTTCTTAGATATTGGTTGCCCTCAACTGTGTTTGCCTAACATCCTTGTGACTGTCAGGCGCAACCTTTTGGGATGTGTTAGCAGACTACAAGCTCCACCAGCCAAGGGCTAAAAATCATATCTGAGGCCTATCTGTAACAGATTCCCCGCTTTGCTGTTCCCTGCTAGCCTGGTGTTTTCACATGTGTGGAAGAATCTTTATTTATGGCTTTCTTTGTTCTGTAGCAATAAAACCTCCATGAACCTGCCTCCGTATTTGACATGCCGTTTAGAATAACTGGAATCTGTGTCCCCGGGTCATGTGACTCATACTTGGTGGGGATAAATTGCTGTTCTCTTTGAGGGGAAGCTGTAGTTTTGCATTTCCATTGACACTGTTACATACTTCTCCCATGTCTGAGATGGGCTTGGACGTGTAGAGAAGCTGCTGGGTGAGCTCTGGGTGTACATATGTACATATATAAGCTGGACAGCCTTAGGGTCGGTTAATGCAGCCAGTAGAATCTTGACTTTTTGGAATCATCATTTAGTATTACTTTTTATTTCCCTAAGTGATACACACACCTTTATGCATGTGTCCATTGTATAATTTATTACTAGTACTAAAAATGTTTTTTAAAATGTTTTTAAGGGCATTCAATAATTTACAAATTTTAAATATACAGAGAACAGGAGTCTTAGTAAATGGGCTAAGAGATAGGACAGTGTTAGGTCCACCTTAGTTTGTCTGTTTTCCCTGATGTGGACTTCAGTGGCTGAGCGTGCAGCATCTGGCTTTCTGTTGAAAGTGGAAGCTCTCTTTGAACCAAGCTAGCTTTTCTCTATGCCTGTATGATTTGAGGAGGATGTTGTATTAAGCCCCAGGAATGAATGGGAAAGAGTCATCCACCTCAGGCCTAACCAAGAGAAGAAAGTGAAGTGACTTTACACCTGGGATGCATTGAAGTGTGAACGAGCAGAAGTGAGCTGGTTTGCCCTGGGCCAACCCAACCAGGGGACATGCTCACACAAGATAGGTACACTCTGGAGAGTTGGGAGAGAACTTTTGGGAACTAAATTATTTTGAAGGCCCAGAATTTACTGATACCTAGATGGACCTCATGGCAGATCTGCTTTCTTTTTCTTTTATATAGTGAGTGCCGTTAACCTACAGGCTTGAGTCACTTGGCTGAAAATGTCTGATTCATAGCTATTCTGTCGGATTCTTTCATCTACTGCTTATAAAGTCCATAGTGTTTCTTAACTATGGTCTGAAAGACCAGTGTCTTGGCCTACAGGCCTACAGTGGTTACCCACCTTCTTCCTGTGTTCTGCTTCGTTGTGATTCCTACTCCTCTATGGCCCTTCTCACTCTGTTCTCCCCCTGGGTCTCCCCTAAGCTTTCCTTTCTCTTAAGACTTACGTGTCTTCATTGGAATGTTTGGAAAAAATCCTGGTTTTGCTGTGTGGTAAGCACTTTTGTTATATAAATGAGATTTGTGAGCTCTGTAGAAGGAGGGTGAGAGAGAGAGAGAGAGAGAGAGAGAGAGAGAGAGTGTGTGTGTGTGTGTGCGTTTGTGCAGGATGTTCATAACACTTTGCATCTCATGGGTCAAGCACAGCCTCCTGCTTGCTCCTCTGTATGATGGCTGGTTGACCTGCAAAGGTCCCAGATGGGTGTCAGGTCATGAGAGTATTGCTGGGTGTGAATATTTCAGCCTTTCTGTGTGAAAGTGGAAAAAGGATCCTTAGGAAATGGGTTTACTGACACTGTGAGAAAACATTAGAAGCTTATGATCACTGCTCATTTCCTGTGACCTAGGTCCAAAGTCTTTTTATGGCCTCTTTTTAATAACATCTTCCAAAGCACAGCCCGGAGTGCACCAGATTTGCTCTCTGTTGATTGCGTTTCTCAGTAGGAACATTAGGGACTAATCCTTAAAAAGCTATAGCCTCTGGCTTTTATCTTGTATTTACTGTATTTCTTTAAAGTGCCATTCTTGCTGTAATAAAGTAAATTACTCAAATGTGACATCTATATCCAGTCACCATTTGCCCTCTTCTGAATGTATCACAGCTGCTCTGCATCTCTCTCAGTTTCCGTATCTTCCGGCTGCAACCTGAAGCACCACGGATTTACCTGGTGCAGAGGAGGAACTGCCTGGTGATCACTCTGCAAAGGCTTTGATTCTTTGGAGAGAGCCATATTGATCTTCAGAGCCCTGTTTTTATGTAGTAAGTGCTGATTCAATGTGGGGTGAGTTTCCGGCTACATTGTATTGGTCCCCTGCCGACCTCTGAAAACACCTGTTTATAGGAGAGATTAGGAAGGTATTTTGCATGTAGAATTGGTGGGGAGACCCTACCCCCCCCAAAAAAAGATGTGTTTATGGGGTGGGTGAAGTAGGAGGCTAGTGATTGAGGTACGTAAATGGCTGCTGTTTTAAGCTAATACCCAAACTAGTTTCTGATGCCATCTAATGGCTATAGGGTACTTTAAAAGGTTTTAGAAACATATTTTTTAACATTTATTTTAGTGCATGTATCAATATATGCATTTGTACAGCATGTGCTGCAGCATGCAGATAGAGGCCAGGGACAGCTGGTTGGAGTTGGTTTCTTCTTTCTCATACGTAGGTCCAGGGGATCAAATTCAGGCTTTGTGGCGAGTACCCTCACCCACTTAGCTGTTGTACTAGTCCAGACTATAAGGACTTGAGCAAATATTTTCTGGAGTGAATTGAACTGTTAGGTGTAGCCTGCCTTGAACTGTTGACAGTGGAAGGAAATGGTGATATACCGGAAATAAAGCAGAGAGGCAGACATTTGTTTTCTTTAGGTCTTTCTGTCTGGGGCTGGTTGCTTCTCTTCAGAGTAAAGCCTCAATGCCCATATCATCCTCTAACCTGGTAACGGTCAGCGCTGGGTCATCATCAGGACCTGTACTGCTTAAGACATTGCTGGAACCGATGTCCTCCAGGACAGTTGCATCCTGACACTCCAGAAACCTGCTTTAGGGATGGCCCCAGGAGCTGTAATTAAACCCTGTTAATACTTGAAAACCACTGCGAAGTTAGCAGTTTTCTGCAGTTTTGTCCTGGGAACAGACTTCAGAATTTAATGGAAGTCAGAATAAATTTACAGATAATATTATTTATAATACAAGAGATTGATGAATTCCTGCCTAAGTGTTGTCATAGAAATGGAACTCTACCTTTTAGGACTCACCCCACTACAATTACTATATTTTGAGCAGTGAGTGATTATTTTCAGTTGGAAATTAAGTTGTTACTTACTAGATTTTTTTGAATAACTCTGGAATATAGTTTGCCTCCAGCGTTAGTGAAGCAAGAATTTACATCCTGGCTCTAGTGGTAATGTAAGAATAGACCTATGGGTAGCCCTGACATCTGGCTGGCAGCAGTAGGCACCTGCTTGTTCCACCAAAGCAAAGAAATGGTAGTTCCTTTTTGTGGTCCCTGTGCCAATAGTGTGTAAGGAATTTGGCTAGTCCAGTTTTACTCTAAAAACTTACTTTTCCCTTCATTTACACAGGATCACATGGACTTTATCAATAAAGTAGAAAAAGAAATATTTATCCTTGGATAACCCGTAACTATGCTGTGAATAGTAAACTAAAATACAAAGTTATTGGGACATGGTGTTTCATGCCCATAAGTCCAGCACTTGAGAGGTAGAGGCAGGTGGATAGTTGTCTTTGAAATTAATCTGCTCCACATAGAGAGTTCTAGGACAGTCAAGACTATATAGAAAGACCATGTCTCAAAGAGACTTATTAATTAATTAATTAGTTAATTAATAGAAACTCATTTGGTGACTTTGACATTGGAAGGGATTTTTATCAGTACAGTAGGAAAATGATAGCATTAATCATACCTAACAGAGACTTCTTCAGTAGCATACATGGCATATGGTTCGCTTCTGTGCTAAATCCCTTATTTGTCTTATCTCATTAAAACCTAGCAGTGTACAGGGTAGGTACTTTCAATGTCCCCTTAACTAAACAATGAGGTCAATGAGGTTCCATAGGGGAAACAGTGTCTTGCTTGAGGTTGTACCTTGAAGATTTGAGTTGTGACAGGTGATTGTTGGAGCTCTTTATCTTTAAGCACTTGCCTTCCCTAGGATGAAGATGAGTCACCATAGTGACAAATGGCAGCTGGTAGGAGGAGATTAACATGATGAATGAGGATTCCAGACTTTGTGTGTGGAAGATGTAGGTGCAGAGGTCAATCAGCAGCAGTCCCTGGGCCTCTAAGATGGCATAGTACCCTTTAGTGAGTCACCTGGAGTTATGTTCGGTCCAGTGCTACTAGCCTGGGAAACTGCCCAAACTGTGCCTGCTGATTGGAACCTTCTCAGCTTGTCCTGAAATTTTGGGTGTCTGCTGGAGTTTAGTTAGACTGGATGACACTACACTTTTTAGGGCTGGAAGCTTATAAGCATCTTGATACAGAAGGAAATAAACAAATGTGGCACTCACAGTTCGTTATCCCAACAAGGACGGACAAAATATCCACTGCTTATAAATAGCATTTGTTTGGGAAGTTAGCCTGGACTTTGATCTTGAGTTTAATGGCAGCGTGGGTCATATCAACTTTTCCAAGCAGCAAAGCTTTAAATGCTTCATCATTAATTAAATTTTCTTAAAACTGTTTCTCAGAACATTAAGTGAAACTTTTAATGTTTCCTTTAATGGTGTTTGAAAGAAAGAATCTGAGGACAAATTGATTTAATACACCCCGTGAGTAAGAACTCGTTTCTCAGGGATTAATGCACTGCAGAGGTTAAGGGTTGGAACTACCAGACTCAAACACTCCATCCCTGTCCCTCAGCTGACTCACTGGGTAAGACACTGGTAAGTAAACTGGCAAAAAGTCTCTGTATCCCATGGGGTTGTGGAAAGAATCTGGGGAGGTAATGCGCACCAAGCAGTGTTGATGTTAGTGTGGGTAGCTCTCCGTGAGCAGTTTTTAAACATAGAAAATCGTGGACCCAGTAGGGTCTCTTGCGTTCCCTTGACCCACCCCTCTGGATCTGGATGACTTTTCTCTGTGAACTTTGGAAGCTCTCCCTCTTTTTTTTTGAGCAGCTGCGCACCAGTCAGTTGAAGAATGGCTTCAGGATGTGCCAGTCCTTTATGGGTTCTTTCCACTTTCTTCTTCCAAGGCTAGCTTTTGAGCTTTGTCTGTACACCTCTGCTGTGATCTCTTTCCTTATTTAGAAATTATTTGATGTGCATCAGAGAGTCGGTGCTCACATAGCATACGATTTAAGTCATCATTGGATGTGCCTCCCTACGAGCTGAACTCTTCATCAGGGAAAGCACAAGCAGTGCACTTTGTCAGCTAAGCAAAAGGCTTGTCTTGACAACTTCTTGTGTCTCAGAAATTTTAAAGAAACTTGCTAGTTGGCTTATGAGTGCCTAGAGTGACTTTCTCTCAGCTGAGCCGCAGTCGGAGTGGAGGGTTTTCTTATATGGATTAGATATCATCAGTGTCTTTGCAGTGAAATTGTTGCTCCTTAGGTTGTGGCTTTAATTGCTGAGAACCTTCCTTCAGTCATAGTGAAGGCAAGAGTCTCCCAGTTTTCCCTCTTTCCTCCCATCTCTCTTTGGGGCTGCAATTGATTCAGAATAAAACTCAGATCTCAAACCCAGCCTGTGTGGCTGTCTCTGACTGCTGCCCCACCCAGCTTACTCCTCACACTGTCTGTATCCTTTGGCGCACTGCCTCTCTGCCTTCTTCTGGCAATGTGTCTTCCCCATGACCTCCCACCAAGGCCGTCACCACGCCTTGGAAAATCTCCCTGTACTCTTCCTGTTTCTGGCTGCCTCACTTTACACCTCTCTGTTCTGGTTCTGTAGCGTTCGTAGCCATCTCAACTGGCTTCTCATAGATCTGGTTCCCTCACTGTGTCCTGCCCCCAGCCTGTTTTTTCCATCTAATATGGCACCTGAGGTGTGGGGTCAGATTCCCTACAAGGAAACTCAGAGTTCCTGAAAAGATGAAAAAAAGAATGAAGGAGGGAGGGAGGGAGGGAAGGAGGGAGGGAGATGCCTGAGAGTAGGGCAGGCTTACTTTTAGTTCCTGGAAGAGAGAGTTGAACAGTTACCCTGTCTAAGGAAGAGAACTCAGAAGAAGCACTTAAGAACTGCTGAGGGCTGAGGCCGTTGACATTTGTTCATAGTTTATTGGGAGGGGGAGTTATCCCACCCATTTCCTGACATCCCCAGGGTCATCAGCCTTCCTCCCAGGCTTTTGCTCAGGTCCTTAAACTGTAAAGCAGATTTTTCTCTTTTAAGGAGGGCTTTACTATTTCCATCACAGGAGGCCCCAAGCTTGCCTGTATCTCCTTTCTGCATCAAAGCATGGTTCTGACTCTATCCTTTGCACAAGAGCATGCTGTTATCTCAAACAAGGTTCTGATGTAGTGATGCTGAAATGCCAAATGGTTTACCAGGGAAGGAGTTGGCCGTGTTTGTGCCTGTTCTCCCCTCTCAAAGCTATTCTTGATGCTGTTCATTACTTGTTTACTGGCGGTCTTTCTCTGGGACCCTAAGTCTGGTGCTAATTGGACCCATGTTCTGGGGTAGTGCCTCACACAGAGCTCAGAATGAGTGAAGGAGGGTGGAGGAGGAGTGCGATATTTAGAGAATATAATGCCTGACGCAGCAGTTTGGAGACTGAGTTTGAATCCCCAGAACTGATGTAAAAGACAGCTTTGTGATCCCAGCACTTCTATGGGGAGATTGGAAGTGGAATCTCTGAAAGTTCAAGGGTCATTTAGCCTGGCATATACAGTGGAAATTCAGTAAAAAACAAACAAACAAACAAACCCATTCTCAAGCAAGTTGAAACACTTGAGGTTGTCGTCTGACCTCCACCTGCAAGCCTCATCATGCACACATCTGCATTTATACACTTACATACATCTGCATACACTCTCAAAATGAAAGGGATTAGAGAAACTGAGTCATGGAGCAGAAATTCCATTGACTGATTTTGTACCTTTCAGCATATTGCCTGTTTGTTTAAGACAGCGTCTCACTGTAAATCCTAGCTGGCTTGAAACTTAATGCATAGACCAGACTGGCCTCATATTCATAGACATCCACGTGCTTCTACCTCCCGAATATTCAAATTAAAGGCTTTACCACCAGACGTTGCTTATTACTTACTTGTTTGTTTGTGTCTGATGTCCTGCAATGCTTTTGAGTTCATACCATCTTAAGTATATGCTTACAGGCCCTCCCCATCAATATCCCCTACCTCTCCTCACATTAGTGATGATGATTTTGTACTATGTCCAGCCAGAAATCCTCTCTATGTAGTGGGAAACATATAGCTGGTCCATCTGGGCCAGCCTTGAGGGTTTTCCAGTGTTCCAGGGGGAGGGAGGCTTCTGGTTAGATACGTTGTATATGGACGTAGGTACAGTTTGTTGAAATAAATGCTTCTCCTGATAGATGAAAATAGTCAGAACACCTAAAATGAGAGGTGTATAAGACATTTTCAGGGGACTAGGGGAAGGCTTGGAACCCTCTCTCTAGGAACTGAAGGCAGAAAAGACCAAGGAGGCTTTGAATGTGGTTTGAACTTGCTTGATTGCAGGAGTTCCTAAGCCCAAGGCACAGGCTGAACTTGACAGGGTGCACAGGGCACTTCCATTTCATTCTAGGCGCTTCTCCTGCTTTCCCCACCCCTTTCACCCTGGTACTTCTATGTTTCCCATGACCACTCCCCAGCTGCAGTGCGAGAAGCCGAGCTCCAAATCGGGATAAGAAGTGAACCTTGCTAAACAAGGCTCAGTACCAGGAAGCAGCTGTCAAAATACAGCTCTTCAGAATAGCGTTTTTAACCTCTGCATGTGCGCTCTGTTGCTCTACTAAATGCATTCATTGTTCCAAAACCCAGGGCAGTGAAGATGAGTATTTTGTAAGTCTTTTAACTTCACAGTGAATCTCAAGAAAATAGCTTAAAATGCTCTAATTTAACATGTTTTATGAATAAGCATATCTTTATCTGGATATCAGAAATAATCTCTTTATGTTTTAACTTGATATTTTTTCAAGAAGAAGTGTAGGAACACCTCAACCTTGTAGGCGACCATCAATGACTTAGGCCACAGAGAAGGGAACTTGAAACACATCTCATTCATTGGAAAGTCTGGCTTAGTGCTGCTGTTCTCGTATTGTGGAGCCTGGTTCATATGGAAGAACTCACTCCACACCAGTGATATAGCAAATATTCTAACATGAGTAAACATGGCTATTTTCTGTATGGAGTTAAACTGCTGATGTATATAAACTGGAACTTTGGTTTCTTAATATTAGTTTCAGTTTTACACCGGGACAGGGCAGCCATGGCTCTCATTCTAAGTAGATGCTTCTTGGTTGTCATCTTGTCCTGCTTTTGTTTCTGTTTTTCATAAAGTCTCACTATATCTCTGGCTGACTTGGAACTTGCTATATGTGGACCTGGCTGGCTTCAAACTCAGAGATCTACTTGCCTCTATTTCCCAATTACTGGGATTAAAGGTATAAATCATTATGCCTGGCTAAAATGTACAGCTGCTTTAAAAAAAATTGTGTGTGTGTCCGCACATGTATGTATGACTGCGCACACGTGCATACATGTGAGTATGCACCTGAAGAGTGTGTCATGTTCCCTGGAGTTGGAGTTCCTGGCAGTCATGAGTCTCCTGGCATGAATGCTGGGATCTCCTGTCCTCTGTGAGAGCAGCAAGCGCTTTAACTATTGTACAGTCTCTCTAGCCTGAATCTGGTTTTGACTTCATTCCTTGATGTGTTTTCTATAGAAATTGTTACTCAGGCTCAGCCTAGGCCGTTCTAGAGGCTGATTTCTGTCAGAAAATAGAGTTTTCTGACTCACAGGATATTTATAACATGGTTATCAATGTTTATAAAATATTTTTTTTCAGAACTATTTTGTTAGCAAAGTGGTTTATGATGTTCTGTGCACTGAATGCAAACCACTAGAGCAATGTTGCCAGGGAGAAGCAGAAATCTGCCCAGCTCTGGACAGGTGATGGTTTCTCAGGATGCAAAATACACTGTTGATAAAAGGAAAGTCATCATTGGATTTATTAAAATTGACACTTCTGCCTTTTAGTAGACACTGCTGACATCGTTAGGAGGAGATATTTACACTGCGTGGTGGTGTGAATGAGAATGGCTCCCATAGGTGCATGTGTTTGAATATTTGATCCCTGTTAGCAGAACTGTTCAGGAGTTCTGGCCTTGCTAGAGGAGGCGTGTCACTGAGGGCAGACTTTGGCTTTGAAAACCCATGCCATTCGGAGTCTCTGTCTCATGGTTGTATCTCAGTGCCACACCTATGTACCTGCTACAGTGCATGATGGTCCTGGATTCTAACCCTCTGGAACCATAAACCCCAAATTCAACATTTTCTTTTTATGAGTTGCTTTGGTCTAGTATTTTTTGTTAAAGGAATAGAAAAGTACCTAAGACACTCTATACATCTGCTAAAGAATTTAAAGTATGATAGAAAGACAAGAACTCAATCTAGAAAAGAGCTGAAGAACTTGAAGAAAGAATTCTAAACCTTCGCTTGACCCAGGAGCATCTGACAAGAGAGACAACGTTCTTAAAGGGAAATGGAAAATAAAATGACAGTAAGCTTGCTGCATGTGATTGCATATGCCTGCAATCCCAGCCCTTGCCAGACAGAGGAAGAAGGCAGCAATCCTACCAGTCTTAGCTAGATTGTAACTCTCCAGAGCCCTTGTTGGATTTTTTTTTTGTCATAATTTAGGTTAGTGATTACAAGGTGTCTAACTTCTTTGAATTATATATTTACCTTGTTTCTCTTCGTATACAGTTTATACCATACTTAAGCAGGCGCAAAGTCACATCATGGACTAGATAGTGACTCATTGGTAAATACCAAGAAACATTTGAAAGAAACAGAGAAAGGCAGGCGGTACAGAGATGCTGGGTTTTGAAGGTGCAAACGTGTGTGTGTTTTCAGGGATTAAAGAGACAATATTACAAATCAGGCCAAGCTGTCTAGTCAAAATAAAACAAGCCGTGTTCAGGTCATAATGACCTAACTGATGTTTTATTTGTTTGCTAAGTGTGTAATTCCCATATATCAGTTTATTGTTTCCTATTTCCCTATTTTGAGGCAAAGCACTCACAATGTTTTCCTTGTTCTAATATCCTGCTGTAACATCACAGAGTAATATTATGTTTATTTTTAGATTTTGCCATTTTTTTGTTAAGTGCTTTGTTTGGGGAAGGTAATTTGTCTGGATTGGGATAGATGCATAGAAAAGGACATCTTTCACCTTTGGATTTGCAGTAAGTATATGCTACAGGCTTTTTGAATTAGTAACTATCATATTTTAACTTTTAATTTTGTACTGGGCATGTGATAATTATTACACTGATTCTTCTAAACAGCTATCATAATCTGCTTTTATGAATAAAAAAAGCAGTCAATAAGAAGCAATTTAATTTTATAACTTTGATTTCTTTGGTTCTTACAGCCATCAGACTGCTGTTGAACTGTTTTACTAAGAACACGGTGGCATCCATGTGCATTGCTTTCTTATGTCACACCAGTCCTAGTGCTGGAATAGTATTATTAACTCATTTACTCTGCATGTTATCTTGGTGAGGAAAATGAGGCATGGAGTCATTAAGTGGCTCAATCAAGGCTGCATCAAATGAAGCGGTGTGGTCAGTATTTAAAACTAGAGGATCTTATTACAGAATGTACATCTCTTATGATTGTTCTGTTTCTTGTTTTTTGTTTTAATGCATAGGGGATGACTTCCTGCCTTTGGAAGCACAGGACACTGTGCCTTTTCCAAGGTGGCGTAGCAGAGAAGGGCTTTAGATAAAACTTGTGTGTCTTGCTGCCAGTTTGGTGTAAGACTTTCCTTATTTCCTTCATTGTCTGGGAAATTAACTGTTAAGAACAGAGTTAGGTCTCTTCAGGGGACTGGCAATCTAATCTGAGCCTGAGTTATTTTACTCGTGTGACTTTTTAGTTGTTTAAAATCCCGTCTTACTGTTTATTTGAAATAGACTAAGAAGCCAGACAGGACTGGCAGTATGCTCCATCTGTACAGAAGGAAATCAGTTGGAGATCTGTAATTAGGTAGTCAAATGCTTCACCACAATATCAAAAGATTGAGTAGTAAATGGCATTGTGCGTTCAAAGGTAAAATAATGTATTTAAAGGCTAACAAATGGGTCTGTGAATTTGGGAACTTGCCACCAAGCCTACTCACTTGAGTTATATCCCTGGGACTCATGGTGGATAAAGAGAACTGGCTCCCAAAAGTTGTTCTCTTACCCTCATGTAGTTCATCCATACTTGTGGACACACACACACACACACACACACACACACACACACAGAGTATAAAATATATTTAAAAATATTTGTTCTCCAGAAATTATTCCTTTCAGCCCTGTGATTTTGGTTAAACTTAATATATGTTTTTAACCAGTCTGTGTGTTAGTGCCACCAGTTAAGGGGATACTGCTGCATTCAAACTCATCACAGACTTGGTGACAACAAGGGCACTTGGCCCTAGCTTTTCTTTCATGTCAGACCTCGTCCTTTCCCTTCCCGTTTTCACTTCTGTAAAGGTGGTGCTTGCAGGCAGAAGGACAGTTTCAGGAGTCAGGAGGGGAAGAGGATATTGAACCCTAAGGCCCATTTTCTCAATTTTCTTATGGTTATTAGTAAGTGTAGTGCTGTAAGCTCCCACTGGGCTAGGATAGGGAGATAGGACAAGCCAGCAAGTATTCACTGGCTTGTAGTGAGATTAGAATCTCCTCAAATCTCTGTAATGTTAAACATATATCCTAAGAAATTATGTGGTCAACGATCACTGGCCTGACTTTTTAGACAATTAGTATTAGAATAAGAGTAGGAGTTATATTTAAAGTTAGGTTTTAATGTGACCCATTGGAATGGGGTCCAGAGGAAAGTACTTCATGGCAGAGTATGGCCAGTTTCTAGAGTGTAGCTGTCATGTGGTAAGGAGTCGGTGTTTCCAGAGTGGACTGCAGTTCAGTTCCTTCAACAGCCTTAGACTAAGAGGAGGACTTTGTCCGTGTTTTACAGCAGGATGGAAATGTTCCTTCTATGAAGCCTTGGTGAGCTCACCCTGGGAAAATCCCACAACCAACCTTTCCAACCAGATCTCTCTCCTATTAAAAAGGAGAAATTGGGCATATTTCCAGACTGTGTGGTTTTAACTCACAATAAAGTTCAGTGGCCATGTGTGATATATTAGAAGCTAATTTTGTGATCCTGGAAAGTCAAGCATTCAGTTCCTTGCCAGGATAACCACACCAACACATAGAGCTTCTTCTGGGCACGTATGTCTCATAGCTGGTGCTTTTCTCTTCTCTTTGGTATCTTAACGTCAACAGTAGATGTTCTATAATTGAATAGAAACCACAAACCTCCTCTTATCTGGAGGATGAACAGTCAGAACATGACATGTAAGACATTTGATGCTTTTCACAAAGAGCAGATGGCTAACTTCCATGGGGAATGAAAGGCTAGCAATTTAATTTAGGCTCAGTAAAGTCAGAAGTTTTCAAAGGAAGCAAATTGATTAGATACTAAAGCACTCAGTTTGTCTACGAGGTAAGCAGGCCACTATGAAATAGAGAGCACCGTTTATAGTTTTGTTCAAGTAATAGGTATGCCTGTATTTGTATGATCATTCTACTTGGTGTGGAGCTCAGATTTGTGCTTCAGAATCACCAGAAGGACTTGTTCAAACATAGGCTGCTGAGCTCTGACCCTCGAGTTTCTGATTCAGTGGATTGAAGGTCAAGTATTTGCACATCAGATAGGTTCACTCATGGGCCTGCCCTTGGAGAACTCTGCCTAAACAGACTTGACACTATTGGACTCCTAACTTTCAGTTGATGTAATTTTTATTTCATTCTGTTTCCTCTCTTCCACTAGACAGTGTTTTTAAAACACAGATAGATGCCCATGACGGAATGTTGGTGGTAGTGTCATAGATCACTGGCGTTGTAGAGTTGGACCATGCTAAGAGGTCAAGATAACTCGTTTGCTACTGTCTTGAGAGAAATGCAGGAGCCTGTGCAGTGAGCATGTCCCCTCAGTTCTCAGAACTTCAGGCTTAGAAAAGCCTCAACAATTAAGCCCATTCTAAAAACATTTACTGCAGGGAACATGGTTTCTAAACCATTGCTGCTCCTGTGTTGAGCCAGGTGACTTCAGGAGCATCTTGAGTCTGTAAGAAGTGTCTTGACCATTGTTCCTTTCTTTCTTTGCTCACTATCTTGTGCTAAAGACTAGTGCAGTCCTTAGTCACATCCTAGCTAGAGTGTGAGTAGAGACGTGCTGGGGTGTCTCCCTCCTTCAGCATTCAGTTAGTAATTAGGTAACAGCGAGAAATTTAGGCATCTTGTTAGTAAGGCACACACAAATGTCATATCACTGGAGAATAAGCAGACCTCAGATCACCAGTTTCAGCATCATCAGGAAACTCCTTGTACTTGAATATTAAAGCAAGACATGATTGAAAATCCTGCACAAGGAGACGCAGGGTTAGGTGTTGCAGTTAAGTACTACGTGAGTCACTTGTGGGCTCAAGTTAGAAAAGGCCTTCTTTCTTTTGCTCTGTCTTAACTGCTTTAGTCTTCAAAGGTACTGTATTGGGATTGCTGAATTATGTTTTCTAATGCTCTGTTGTGTAATTATATTTTTTCTGATAATGCTATTCTTTGTGAAAACATTAAAAGCAACATTGTTGTCCCTCATTTATTGTGTATTTTCTTCATATATGATGTTGTTAATGACTTCACAGATATTATCTGAATTGATACTTTGTGACTCAGAAAATAGGAATGGGGTTTTGAGAGCTTGGTGGATTGAATACTTAGGAAGGTTACTTAGTACCTTGTTACCTAGTGTAAACTTTGAACTGTCTCATTGTGCTTTGTCCTCTATTACACTGGCTTTGAGAGACATTTCTCCTTACCGCTCTATCTTCCTGGCTGTGATATTTTCTTTTAACATTGTCAGTGATAATTTAATGAAAAAAATAGTACTAAAGTTGGCGAGGATGTGCTGGCCAGTGGGTGGTTATCAGGAAGAATAGGAAGCAAGTAAAACCATCACCAGATGGGGCTGATAGGAATCCTTGAGCTGCAGGAAGCAGCAGACTTGGTAGCCACTTAGTGTGCAGGGGGATTTTGGCTCCTGGTGAGATCACCTCTGTTGCCTTCCATCTAGGTACTCCTCAGTTCCTGCTTCCTCTCTGAAGGGCTGCTGCTGCATGCCAGTAAATGGTAGTTTATTTCCCACACTGCCAACTTCCCCTAATTGGGTCTGTATGCTTTGAGTACCTTGGTATCCCGTTACTTCTTCCTTAGGTTTGACAGGCATGACAGTATATATTTCATATATATCTGTGAGTGTGTGATTGTATGTGTGTGCTTGTATGCATTTATTAATTTTATTAAAGTATTTCATGTGCTTGTAGAACTTAAAATGCTACTTAGATATATTTAGTGAATACCTTGTTTTCTTTTTACATTAACCTTTAGAATATTTGGTACAAATAATTTATTTTTTCATATTTTAAAACAATAAGCATATAAATTATATTTTACTCTTATTTTTAAGTAATTTTCTTCATAGACTCAATTTTCCTTAAAAAGGCAAAATAAACAAACAAAAACCCCACAATAAAACAGAAATAGAATGCTCTGGGTGGGTTGCGATGATTCTGCGGACACTGTAGGTCCATGCTCAGTCCTATGAGTGGAATTTAACATTGGTCAAATATTAGTTTATAACACTGAACTTGATAGAAGAGAAAGTGGGAAGTAGTCTACAACAATGGGCACAGGAGACCACTTCCTACATATAACCCCAGTAGCACAGACAATAATAGAAACATTAAATGAATGGGACCTCCTAAAACTGAGAAGCTTCTGTAAAGCAAAGGA
>LOEQ01004036.1:106834-120374 GCA_001685075.1 Bramus lutescens
GAGGGGGAGGGAAATGGGAGGAGGGGAGGAGGTGGAAATTTTTAATAAGAAAAGTATTAGTTTATAGTTGTAGGGTATAAGTTAGTATCTGCAAATGAATGCAAAGTTTTTCTATGTATAGGATAATTATTTTGTTTTGGTTTTTATGCCTCTTGCAGATCAAATGCATATTTTACTAGGTATTATTAGACTTAACTTGCCATAAGCTAAATCCTTAGTAAGTATAGTGTATGTTCAGGGAGACACAATTTGTTATATGCATATGCATCCAGTTGCAGAAAAGGAGAAACTATATTTTCAAAATGAAAGTTTTGAAAGAGGGAATATGACCATGGATTTACTTTTGAGAAGCTGTCTCAGTACCTTTCACATGATTTTGAAATGCCCCAGGTAGACACTGTTGAAACAGTTTCTTTTGAATCACTGCAGACATGTCAAGCACAATTAAGAAACCCAAATCTTCACCAGTTATAATGCTTAAGGTTTGCATCCCCAAGTTATTACTGACAAATATTTAACATTCCAGTCAATTACAACATCCAAACACAACCTAGCTTTACTAGTAAGACATCAGTGAAGATTGCCCAGTGTCACCCCACTCAAGACCTACCCTTCCGTTCACGCACCCGATTATTTCATGGAGAATTTCCTTATCTGCTTCTGGCTCCTGTACTGAAGATCAGACCACAGGCATTTTGGTATATGTGTCAATGTAGGTTCCAGAGGACATTCAAGCAGAGTCCTTCCTTGTCTTCAAGAAAAGAAGAAAATCAGGAACTTGACAGAAGCCTCAGGCTCATGGGCCGGTCTGTTACCGAATCAGGGCAGTTAGAACTCAGCACAAGCTAGAAAGTGGAAGCCAGCGAAAGGCAGAGATGTTTTGATCTGTGTGGAGGTGTGGGTGTCAGGCTGGCCTCTGCTGCTTCCCTTGCATGAGTAACACGAACAGCAGCCTGGACGAATCTCCCTGCCCTTCCCTCTGCCACCTTTTGTCTTGTTACCTTTTCCTATGCTTCTTTATCAGAAGGTGACTAGACACAAAGGCAGTAACCCACAGAGACTTTCCTTTTTAAACATCACCATTGACAGTTCAACAGCAGTAAGAGACAAAGAGCAAGGCTTGGCTCTTGCTGACACACTCATGAGGAGACTGCAGAGTACAGCAGGGTCGGTGTGGGGTGGCACTGGATCTCCCTAGAAATTTAGAGTTAGCATTGGCATAATGATTTGATCCCTCTGGCCATGTCTGTTACATAAGGGCTGTTGCTGGTCGTTTTCTTCCACACATTTTCCCCACATTTAACCATTACTGACAAGTAGCTCATGAATAGGACTACAGGTGAACTCATCACATATTAATAGTTTGATAAGTCTGTGTTGCTTATGCTACTGTTTATATGTTTAGTTCATTCCAACTTATGTAGGAATAGCTTTGAAAGGTCTGCATCCTTCCCATTGGACAGAGAACAGCAGCCTCTTTTGTCCTCAACTCCCTTGGTATTATAACAGCATCCTCCACTGCTCAAGTTCTCTGGAGATTTAGTCATAGGAAGTCATTTATATAAAGCAATGTATTTGCACAAAACTGATACTAATCCTATATCAATATCTTAAGTCATCTTGAGATTTCTTACAGAACTTAATTACAAATGTTATATAAACAACAGCTTATTATTTAGGAAATAACGACAGCAAAAAGTCTATACATGTTTGTTACAGATACAGTTACTCTTCTCAGTAGTTTTGATCTGTTGATTAAATTTGAATGTCGAACAGACGGGTGTGGATGGAGGGCCCCATGTGCTCAGAAGCTGACTACAAAAATCTCAGCAGACTGTGAGAATGACTTAAAGGTACCATTGTTCCCAAAAACACTTTAGGAGGCTCTTACATTTCCTTACCTTTTTTGTGGACTCCCCTCCTTTTTCCTCCTTGCTGAGCAAAGTTGGGTCTCCAAAGGGAGCCTGAGAAAGAGATCCAAACAGTGAGTGGGGCTTCGGGAGAGGAATAACCAAAGGCCCCCTGCATTTCAAATGTATTCATGAAGGTTCCGTTATCTAATTGGGGTCTAATAGCTTAAGTCTACAATTTATCTTCTCTTAAAAGCTTAAGCTGTGTGTTTGCAGTTACACTAACTGTACACCAAGTACTTCTCTGGATTCTCCATGTCCTTACTAAGCAATAGTCAGTGTCCTGGACATTGAGGATGGGACAGCAATCGGCACACACAAATTTTTCCCCCGTGGGAGATATAGATATTTATTTGTGTTTCATATGCAAACCTAATCACCCCCCATCTTCTGGCAGAGGCCTTTGAAACCAGAGCTTGTTGAGGGAAGCTCCCTACTTGGCTCTGGCAGAGACCCAGTCCTTCTCCAGACCACCCTACAACCCAAATAGTTCTTACTGCTGCTTTGACTAAAGACTGAGAATACCCACAAATAGAGAGAGCTCCTTTTATAGACAGCTGAAGTACAGTCTCTTGGGTACATAGACTTGGGGATGCAAAGATGAACACAGGAGTCTCTAGAGGCCAGTTACTACCAGGAGTCTCCCATATGTAAACATTCTCTGATTAAGCGGATGGCTGACATGTCTTCATCCCCACTAAAGAGTGCTGCTGGAGAGGGTGTTGTGTTTTCCTTGAATTGGAGCTATTTGCTTCCCCATTTCACTCTTGGAACTGTGAAGTGTAAGGATTAGACCTGCATGTGACAGAAACGAAGGCAGAGCTTAGGAGGAAGGAGTGGAGTAGAGAGCTGACATTTCACATGGAGTCAGTGGCCACAGAGAGCTTGCCAGCTTCCTCCTTTACCTCCTCTTTCTTTGAGTCAGTGTAACTGAGAACATCGAGTTCTTTCTGTGTGTGCTATATAAGCATGTAGTGTTTTCCTAACAACGCTTCAGACAGCTCCAAGTATAATGCAGGCTTCACTGCTGTTCCCTCCCTCACCCAGGTTTCACAGCTCCTAGCAGAGTCTGTGTTCTGGTCTTACCCTTTTACATCTCTGACTACATTTTATCAGAGTCCAATTTCAGGGCTTACAAATCTGTTTCATCCTAACAACTTAGAGGCTGAAACACCACCTAGTTAATACACTGCACACAGGAAAATATCAAGTGTGAGCAGCCAGTTGAACCTGTCATGCAGTTTTAGTGGGGGTGGGAGGGCAAGGAGATAGGAAGGGCAGTGCTGAGTTCTCAGAAGGAAAGCCCGTGTACAAAGCTTGGGTCTAGGCACAGACACACCAACACTTAGGAGCACTTCCTTCCTTCTGGGTCCTTTTCAGTTAATATACAAAACAACCCTAGGATGGTAGAAGATGAACATCTATGTACTTGGGGAAGAATTTATATGTTATCTGTTTTGTGGTCTTAACACCACGTGTTTCAAGACAGGCTATCTTTGGCAGTACTTGCTCAGAGAGCCTTCCTGATAAGAAGGCAAGGGCTGGTCTTGTGACTTTTCTTTCTGTGCTTGGGGAACTTTCAGGGAGCAATGCCTGAACCTGCTGCCTCTTCATGATAGGTCTCTGGATGATCCAATTTTCGCTTACTCACTTGTATTTTGTAAGTTAGACTCCCATGCTGGTCTCCCTAGATCTTTTAATGGCCACAGTTAATATGTTTAACTGGCTGTCATATTTTCCAGACAGCATGGCAGATTTGTTATAACTATGTATGAAGTATACCCAGCAGGCTCATGTGTTAACTATCTTGTGTTATAAGCTTATGGTCTTTAAAAACATTTTTGTATACTTTTAAAATTGAAATGCAGTTACATCACTTTCGCCCTTTTTTTCTTCCCTCAAGCCCCTCCTGAGTCTTTTATCCAACTACTTTCTATAGCTTCCCATTTTCAAATTGATAGCCTCCTCTTTTCCTCCAATTATATTATACACTATAGTCTGTTGATGTGTGTAGAGTTTCAAGGATGATCACTGGATTGAACAACAACCCTGGGACAGGCTTACCCCCCACCCCCAGTAGTCATCAGTTGCCTGATAGTTCCTTGTCAAGGGTTGTGATCCCATGAAATTTTTCCCCCCTTAAAAGTTAACTTGTCTGCTATAGCTCTGGGGACTTGGATCTGGTTTGGGATAGTGAAAGAATGAAGAAAACACAGACAGACACAGAAAAGTAGTTGTCTGTCTGAACAAGTGTAGACTGATCTCTCTGCTGGAGAAACCACAGCACTCCAGAATTCAGAGTGTCCATTATATATACAGCTGGACAGAGAGGTGGGGTTTTTGTATTAGCCAGACAAGGAGATAGTTATTGCATACAAATAAAGAAGGAGGCAGGGTTTATTGTATATTTTTGAATCATGGAGACATGCTTAGCTGATTCCAGTAGGAACAGTCTCTCTAGCGGAGGAGCAGTCTTCAGGCCCTAAATATCCATGCAGAGAAAACTATGATGGGTATTTTCTGCACGCACTGTCAGCACTGCAGTTGGTCCCCTGAGGATGGGTTTGCCATCTCTCTGAGCCTGTGGCTATGGGGTCCTCGACATGGCCATGCCAACATGCACAAAATACATTATAACTCCAGACTTTATTTACTCAGGACTGTTTCTACTCTTTATACATGTCTGTTGATATTGCCACTGTTCAGGTGTTGTTTGTGCATCCATTTCTGGAAGGACTATTTCACAGACTTCATGGTATCCTGGATCTTGCAATTTTTCTTCCCTTCTTCTGAGAGTTGTGATGTAGATCTATCCATTGGAGATGGGCTTACATGCTCTGTTGATCTCTGCATTGTGTTCCAGTCGTCCTTTTCTGTGATGGTCTCCATTTTCAGCACAGAGAGACTTCTTTGGTGAGAGGTTAAGAGCTCTATTTAACTGTGCATATAAGGCTAAGATTTAGGATGTCCTCAGGGATTTTGCTCATCTACTAAATATGTGGTAGTAGGAGATTTTCTTGTAAAGTCTATGACCTCACTAGCTTTGAGCAGTTAGCTAGATTTCTCGTACCAGGCGTGGTTACCCGTCTGTTGAGTTGAAACCAACAGCTGTCTAGTTTATGTAAGGCCCACTCATCAGCTGATGGTGTTTTGTGAAGTGGTTAGATCTCAAAGCCTCTGGCCTGATCAGTGGCAATGCTGGGAGGGGGTAGCAAGTAGGAGATGGGGAAGAAGTTGGTCACTAGGGGATGCTGTACAAAGATGCACCTTGTCCTTGACTCTCCTGCTGTCTCCTCTGCCTTCTGCCTCCTCCCTTCATATGTTGTTTGCCGCAGTGTTCTACTTTCCCTCCTGTTCATGTCCAGGAACAAGAGCCTCTACTTCTAAGGAATAAACTTAGAATCATTGTGTTTCACAGGAGAGTTCTGGTTTTCTGTCTCTTTGGAGACAGTCCCTAAGTCATAGATGCAGGAACTTTGATTTAGGTGTATCTACCGGGGCTTGGCTTTACATGATCTGCTAAGAGCCTGCTTCAGAAAGATCTAATTTAGAGCTATGGTGTTTTTGACTAGGGAACTAATATTCTCCAAAGCATCCAGGTAGTTTAGAAACATCACTGACTGTCAGTATCCCTGCTTCACTGTTTGGAATAACCTGGAGGAGTAGCTTTCAGGCAGGTGTTGGATTTCTTCAGCTCACCCCAGTGTCTGGACCCATTAATTATAGCTTTGCATAATTGTGTGGACATGTGCCACAAGAAAAGAAACTTTTTAATGAAAAAAAAAACTAACCAGGGTGATATTAGTGAGAAGGAGAGAGGGAGAGAAGCTTACAGGAGAGAGAGAAGGAGGGAGATAGGGAGATGGGGTCGGGGGAAGGAGAGAGAGAGAGAGAGAGAGAGAAACAGAGAAAGTGCATGGATTAGTAGAAGCCATGAAGGAACATTAGGATAAGCTTTGCTGTCTGTAGTAATGTCATGTCAGAGTTTGTTTTGAGGACCTTAGGCTTTGTATAAATTGATAATCCTTAATGTGAAATACTTGGGACCAAATGTGTTTCTTCAGATTTTGGAATTTATCAGATGGAAAGAACTTCCACATTCATGGATTGGCAGAATTGTGAAAATGAGTCTGCTGTAACATTTAATCTATAAATTAAAATGCAATTTCCATAAAAACTACAGTGACATTTTGTCTAGAAAAAGGCTTCTTAATGTGTGTGTATGTGTGTGTGTGCACGCACGTGTGTGTGTGTGTGTGTATGTGTATTTTGTTCTTTCAAACAGGGTTTCTCTGTGCAGCTTTGGAGCCTATCCTGGAACTAGCTCTTATAGACCAGGCTGGCCTCAGATTCACAGAGATCCGCCTGTCTCTGCCCGTCCCCCCAAGTGCTGGGATTAAAGGTGTGCATCACCACGGCCCAGCTCATGCTTCTTAATATTTTTAAGGTAGTACAAAAGATCCACCAGAGCTAATGCAATCCTGAGTAGAAAGAGCAATGCAGAGACTTCTCAGTACTGGACTGCAAGCTGTCATCCAGAGTCACAGTGTGAAATCAGCCTGGCCCTGGTGACATAGACGACCCCCAAATAAACCAACAAGCACAGTCGCCTAGTCTTTGGCAGAGATTTCAGAAACGTGCACCTGAAAGAAGACAGCCTCCTCGGCTGGTGCTGAGGAAGCAGGATGCGCACATGAAAATGTGTCTCCGTTCCTCATCTTGCCCAAAAATCAATTCAGAGTGAATCCCAGACATCAAGTAAGACCTGGAACTCTGAAACTGAAGAAAATATGGCTAAAACTTATTCATAATAAAGTTATAGGCATGTGCTTTCTAAAAAAGAAGGAGGAGGAAGAGGAGGAGGAAGAAGAAGAAGAAGCCAGTAATCTAGGAAGTAATCTAAAGAATTGACAAATAGGATTGCACGTAATTAATTAAAAATTGTCTGCAGTACAAAGGACACCTAGTAGCAAGACTGAAGAGAGCCTACTGAGGGTAGGAAAATATTCCCTGCCAACTGTACATCCAATAGGTGAATGATACTTAGATGCTGTAAGGAATCTCAAGAATTAAATATGAAACACAAATCATGATGTGGAGTAGGCTGATGAAGTTAGACATTTTCAAAGGGAAGAAATACAAAGAGCTTATAAATCGATGAAGGAATAATCAATATTCATAGCCTTCAGGGAGATGCAGTCAGAATGAATGCCTTGGAGAAGACAGGGTGGGTGTTACTGGGGGTGTGGGGGAAGGAGCATTGGTTCACTGCTGCTGGGAGTGTCAACTGTGGAAGTCGGTGGGGAGGTTCTTCAGAAAACTAAAATCGGCTACGGGATTTTGGCCCATTTATATTGTCATTTGTTATGTGACTTTCCTGGGAAGACATTAAATATTTATTCACCCCAGATAAGCACTAATGGCAGTCCAAGGGGATGAGTCACCCTGAGTCTGGCTAAGTGGACGATGAGTTTATTGGGGTCACTTAAAGGACTAAGGGTCAAGATGAGCATGAGTGACACACGGGCCACTGTATCCAAGCAAAGTCACCCAGCATGGAAACTGTGTCCCTGCAGCTCTGAAATGACGAAAGCAGCTGCAGCCCAGCGGGCCGACTGTGAACTGCTTATCCAACACTGGGGAGGCTTGAGAATTTTAAGTTTTAAGAGTTTCTGGAGACTGGTAAAGTGCTTTTAAATCATAAAATATTTATGCTTAATTAATATGAATATAGACAGAATGAGTCAAAGGGGTAGAAAGAACAGATGGAGCCAATAGGAAACAATTGTAAAGATGGTTAATTTGAACAAGACTGTATTAATAATCATTAATTATAAACGACTTAAACACCAGTCAGAAGTTAGATTTTCAATATAGATTTATAAATATATGACAGTGTCAACTGCATTCTCTCTCAAGGAATACATTTTTACATTTGCAGGCACAAATGGGTTAAAAGTGAAATGATCATTATGGAACATTAGAAAATATTTTTAATTTAATGAAAGGCAAATACTTGAAACACGTAAACATTGTATTTATTTGTGGTGGTTAGAGCTAAAGCAGGAACCCAAAGGGAGTTAATGACACTACATGCAGATAAAGAAAAAAGGAAATGCCCAGTAGTAATCACGTATGTATTCATCATGAGTAGAAAAAGCACTCTAGACTGGGTAAAAATAAGAGCAGGTAAATGTTAGAGATCAAGGAAATTGCACATAGGACCAAAGTTGTCTCTGCCATCAAAAACAGAGCCAAACCTGGTTCCTGGAAGCCCATATCAAAGTCAATAAACAACTCAGTAGATATATTCAGAGGGCAGGGAGGAAGGGAGTGGAAGGGAAGGAGACGGAAGGAGAGAAGCATGGAAACGGAGGATAGAACTATCAAAAGTGGGAGGTGGGATGGGCTTAAGGTAACTGATACACAAAGACTCAGCCACTGCGGTTAGCATGATTCCCTAGGCAGCAGGCCTTGAACTGTATGAGAGTGGAGAAGAGGAGCTGTTCATTTCTCTCCCTTTTTGACTGTGGATATGATATGACCAGCTGTCTCAAGCTCTAGAGCCAACTTTCTCTCACTGATAGACTGCAGCCTGGAATTATAAGACAAACAGCGCCCCTGCCCCATTGCCTTTTGATGAGTCTTTAATCACAGTGACAGAAATGAAGCTAGAATTCAAGGATATGCGATAAAACACACGGACCCCATGAACGAGACTTGGATTCTATAAATTATTATTCTGATTACTCTTTTGTTTTTTTTTTTCAGTCCAAAATAAAACACAAGTTTAGAAAAGCATACAGGTGTCAAGCTCTCTGAATTACACCCAACTCACCGACAGACAGCTTCCAGTCTGGTCCTTTGTGTTCAGGTGATAGCCCCGGGAGACCTACTCTTTTCTGAAGGGAAACAGAGGAGGGGTGGATCTAGGGATGTGGGGGGTACAGGGGGAAGTGGAGAGAGGGGAAGCTGCAATCAGGATGGAATAAATGAGAGAAGAATAAAAAAAAAACAAAAAACCCCTCTTCTTCACTTATGGAGCTGGAATTTGAGGAGTTTTTTTTTTCTTTTTTGAGATTACAATATAGCTACATAATTTTCCCTTCCTTTTTCTCCCTCTAAACCAGTGTGTCTCAACCTTCTTAATGTTGCAACCCTTAAATACATGTTGTGTTGACCCTACCCATAAAATTATTTCATTTCTATTTCATAACTGTAGTTTTGCTTCTGTTGTAATGTAAATATCTGATACACAGGATATCTGATAAGCAACTCCAATAAAAGGTTCATTTGAGTGCCCCATAGATTGAGAACCTCTGTCCTAAACCCTTCCATACTGTCCTCCTTGCTCTCTTTCAAATTCACATTCTCTTATTTTCATTAATTATTTTCACATGCATGTATGTATTTACATATATATTTCTAAATACAATCTGCTTAATCTCTATAATGTTACTCATATGTATGTTTCCAGGGCTGGCCGTTTGGTAGTGGGTAATCAGTTGTTGTATTCTTCCTTAGGGAAGATTATTTCTCCCAAACGCTGTATTTCTTAGTTGCCTATAGTTCTTTGTGTAGAGTTGAGCCTTGTGGGGTTTTCCTCATTCATTTTGGTAAGTTTATTGTTATTGTCCTTGCTCAGCTCATGTTTAGGTAGTCATATTGATGAGATGCTGATATTAATAGGAAACACAGTCTCAGAGCAAACTCCATGATCTTCCGACTCTTAGGATCTTTCTGCCCCCTCACCCAAAATGTTCCCTGTGCCTCAGGTGTAGAAGTGTTTTATAGCTGTATCTGTTGGGACTGGGTTCCCATGATAGACAGTCACTTGTTGAGGTCTCGTCCCAGGTGAATCCAGACAGTTATATCTTGAAATGGAGCATTTTAAATTTTGCCTGCTTTCCTTTATTGGTCCTTGGCACATGCGAAGAAATGTCAAAAAGGTGACCCCATTTGAAACTGAGGTCTTTCCACATGCTTCTCTTCCTCTGGGGATCAGAAATTAAGACAGTGATATGCTCGTGACAAGTGACCCCAAGTCTGAATAATTGCCCGGTTTTGTTCTTCTATTCAATCAAGCAGTTTCCCTAGCAGTGAACCCACCAAGTCATTTAATAACTGAAATTTTTCTACTGTATTATTCTGTGAGAGGTCAAATCTAGCTGCAAATAAAAAATAATTTGCCAATTGCAGAGTCCAAACAAATATTTTCAAAAGATATCAAGTTTATATTTTCGTTTTTCTTGGTTTTGTCCTAAAAAGAGAAAGACTGATATGACACAAAAATATACAAACTGACAGAAAAGTACAGGACAAAAAAAAATGGTATGCTTTTCTGTATAATAAGTGGAAAGTGAACAGCTCTTTTTCCTAAACCAAGCCCTGCATACACACACACATGGGCACACACATATGCACATGCATAGGCATAGGAAAGATGAGAACAAATGACTCCCAAGCTCCTTTGCTGTGACTCTGTGCAGTTGCTGGAGGGATGATACTCTAGTGTGGGAATGACCATTTCTGAATCCACAAGGAGCTTGTCATTTTAAATTCCTAAACCCAAGGCCAAGTATAGTGAATGAAAGTCTTGAGGCTCGTGGGGGCCTAGGTCATGATGACAATTGACTTTTCCTAACATGACTCCAGGTAGATGAAGCAAAGAGGAGCCTGTGGCTCTCCCCTTCTCAGTGAACCATATATAGTCTCTAAGATTGAGAACTAGCATCAGAGGAAGGAAGGAATTCTCTGATGACTCCTGTGAGAAGCCTAGAGAGTCTATTCTTTAGAAACAATTCTTTGGATACTTTATGAAGGGGCCGTTGTTGTGCAAGAGAAAACACATCCCCAGATCCTCAGGGCACATGTATAAGGTGAAGTCCAAGTGCTTAATGCCTTCTTGTGTGCATATTCCTATTTAACTCTCTTTGACATAAATGTGTCTTCTGCTAGATTGTAGCTGGTTACAGTGTCATTATTTCAATCACACAGCTGCAGCCAGAGATTGGCCTCTGTATTGTCTATAGGATACTGTCTGCTAATAGCTGCTCTCTAGAGCCCAGGATTTCCTAGTGGCCCAAGCTGCCCAGAGGATTGGCAGGGTATAGCCTGTTCAAATAAATATTTATAAGGAAAATAAATTCATGGCAACACTCATTAATGATCATAACCAGAACTGTCTGGAGAATTCCCTGAGGGGCTTAAGAGAGAATTAAGCCTGGTTTTCCTGAGTCACTTCCTGCTGTGTCCTACTTCATTGGTTTTGCTCCCATCACTGCCTATGATCCTGGAGTCACATGATGTTTAACTGTAGCTGAGTTATTTCTGGAAACTCATGGGACACATGTCACCAATATGTTAGTAAATAGCTATAGTGGTGTTCATGTTAATAGTAACTGAAAAGATGTCCTCACGTTTACTTCCTGCCACTAACACTTCATGCTTTAATTCATTCTTCCTTTCCCTTATTGTTGTTAAATGTACATAAATGTGTAAATGTACCCTGTTGAGCCCACTTAGTGTTTTTTATGTTTGTGTTTTAAGGGCTCATCACTAGGAGGCTCATCCCAGGAGAAGACGAATTGTCCCTCCCTCGGCAGTCGTTAGCTGCCTGTAGTTCTTCATCTGGGAGTATGGCTTTGTTTGTGTGAGATTTCATCCTTTCTCATTGGCCTGGCAGCTGCTGTTGTTGGGTCTTAAAGTTTAGATAACCATACTGTTGTTATCTCATGGGTGTAGCTTTTCCAACCTGTGTAGAAGAGACAGCCATGAAGCAGACATCCTGGTCCCCTGACTCTTACAGTCTTTCTGTTCCCACCTCTGCAGGGTTTACAGAGCCATAGCTGTCAGGGTTGAGTTTATCAGGTTGGGTTAGGCACCCCACAGCTGGTTATTGTCTGAATTTTGGACAGTTGTGAATTTCTTTTTGTGGGGGGGTATAAAGCCATATTTATTATGGTATGCATGCTATTAGCATTTTCTTTAATGCTATGTTCCATTGATAAATGAAGTTGATGATTTAATTCTAAATGTCCCAAGAGTACATTTAAAGTAATTGATGCAAATAGTAAAGGAAGACTTTAAATCATACATATTTTTTGATGATATTATTCTCTACAGTAGAGACCTAAGGACAATCAGAGCTGGAAAATACCTTCAGCAAAGTAGCAGGATGCAAAATCAACAAATGAAAATCAGTAGCTTTTTTTTATAACATTAATGTGTGAAGGAAGAAATGAAGAAAGCAATTCTATTCATAACAAGTTCAAAATTGCCTATGAATAAACATATTTAGTAAATTGAAAAGAGAAATAGAAATGAAATGAACTGTCCTTAAGAAAATAAAATGTTGCTGAAAATGTGGAGAAAAGAGAATCCTTAAACACTGCACCAGGAGGAGTAGAAACTAGTCCAGATACCCTATATCAATAAAAAAGTTCTTAAACAAAGCTAAATGTTGAACTAGGTATGGCTCTGCCACATCACTTATGGGTATGGACCTTAAGGACTCTTAAGCCAACATGGCCCATCATGTTCCAAGGTAACTGCAGGATTCTAAGCCATCATGGTCCATCATGCCCCAAGATGAATCTAGGACTCTAAGCCGACACAGCCTATCATGCCCCAAGATAAATTTAGGACTCTATGCCAACACGGCCCTTGGTGCCCCAAGATGAATGTAGTACTCTTATGTCAACATGGCCCATCATGCCCTAAGATAAATCTAGGACTCTTATGTCAACACGGCCCATCATGCCCTAAGATAAATCTAGGACTCTATGCTAACATGGCCCATCATGCCCCAAGATAACTGTACATCCACCTTATTGTAGCATTTGTCCCAATAGTTGAGTGATCGAGTCAGCCTGGAATTTTATCAGCAAATGAATGGATAGGGAAAATGTGATTATAGATGGCTATATAGCTGATAGATAGGTAAACAAGTAGATAGCATATAGGTAGATGATTGATAATGTAGTCAGTGTAATTTTGTTCACAATAAAGATGAATAAAATTAAGTTGTTGGAACATGTATACGACTTGAGATCATTATATTAAATGAAATAATTTGGCCATAGAAGGAAAATAATAATGTTTTCTCTCATTTGTGAGCCATAAAATTATTTACATATATAAAATCCCATTTATGTATATGCATAGCAATGTAAAAACAGAAGGGAGATGAGGAGAAGGACCATAGTAATGGGAGGGAAAACAAAGAAAGGCTAAAGGGTGGTGGGCGAATGAATTCAGTCAAACTCTAGTAAAAGAAAGTAGAAAACATGCTGAAATCAAACAGTGACTTTTCTGTTTCCTAACCCTTCACAATAAAAGCGTCACGACGGTTCTGCTGGTCAGCCCGTTCCTCGGTGACTGTGCGTGTACATGAGGCTCACAGTGACTGCATGAGCCTACAGCTCAAACTTTAGATGGTGGGATCATTCCTTGCTTATCTTGTAAATTCATTTCTGAGTTAATGTCTGTGGAAGTGGAAATGGACATGGTCAACTTGTCTATTTCCTGTGTTAATGGCACATTTCCATGAAGTAAATATTTTTAGAACTAAAGACATTCCATCTGCTGCAGAAGAAATTCTGCATCCTCCTCCTTCTCCTCCTCCTCCT
>LOEQ01004037.1:4197-18161 GCA_001685075.1 Bramus lutescens
AGAAGAGGCCTGGGACCAATGAAGAAAAGATTGGTACTGGGTCTAACCTTTTTCCTGCAAAGGCCTGGGCCCAAAGAAGTAGTGATGGGGGCCTAGGCAATATCTTCACCCTGAATAGGCCTGAGCCCAATGAAGAAGAAATGTAGGATTGGCCTAATCTTTACTCTGAAGAGGCCTGGGCCCAAAAAGTAGTGATGTGGGCCTGGGCCTTATCTTAACCCTGAATAGGCCTGGGCTCAAAAAAGAAGAGATGGGGGCCTGGGCCTAATCCTTACCCTGAAGAGGCCTGGGCCCAAAGAGGAAGAAATGGGGCCTGGTCCTAATTTTTCCTGAAGAGGACTGCACCCAAAGAAGAGAAACTTGTGCAGGCACTTTTGAAATCAGTATGGCAGTTTCTCATAAAATTGAGAATCTATCTACCTCAAGACTCAGCTATACTACTCCTGGGCATATACCCAAAGGATGCTCCATCTTACCACAAGGACACTTGCTCCGCTATGTTCATAGCATCTTTTTTCATAATAGCCAGAACCTGGAAACAACCTAGATGTCCCTCAAATGAAGAATGGATAAAGAAAATGTTGTAAATTTACACAATCGAATATTACTCAGGTGTTAAAAACAATGACATCATGAATTTTTCTGTCAATGGATGAAACTGGAAAAGATCATCCATAGTGAAGCAACCCAGATTCAGAAAGACCAGTATGGAATGTATTCACTTATAAGTGGATATTGGTCGTAAAGTAATGCTGTAGTCCACAAGCCCAGAGATGCTAAGTAACAAGAAGGGCTCAAGGGGGAACACATGAATCTCACTGTGAAGGAGAAATAGAGTAAAAATCACAGGGGGAGCAGGAGAGGGAGCAGGTGAAGGAGGATGGAGGGAGAGAGTCCTGAAAAACACAACTGGAATCAGGGGCATCTCTGGGACAAGTTAGAAACCTAGTACAATAGAAACTCCTGGGAATCTATGAAGGTGACCCTAGCTAAGACTCCTAGCAATGGAAGATACAGAGCCTAAACCAGCCATCTCCTGTGACCAGACAAGGCTTCCAGTGGAGGGATTAGGACACCAACCTATGACCTACAATTTGTCCTGCCTATAAGATGTGCTGGGTAAAGGTAGTGTAGAAATTGTAGAGTGACCAACCAATGACTGGTCCATCTTGAGATCCATACCATGAGAAGGAGCCCAGCCCTGACACTGCCTGGAAGGCCAGGACCCAGAGGCTGGATAGCCCAGGGACCTAGAATAGAACCAACTACAACAACAAACAAACGTCAATGAACGATTCCTAATGATATTCTGCTATACATAGAGGTTAATGCTTAGCCCAGCTGTCATCAGAGAGGCTTCATCCAGCAAAAGCGTCAAAGACCAGAGCCAAACACTAGGCAGAGCTTAGGGAATCCTGCAGAAGAGGGGAAAGAAGAATTGCAAGAGCCAGAGATGCCAAGGACACCACAAGAAAACCCACAGAATCAACTAACTAGGGCTCATAGGAGCTCACAGAGACTGAACTACCAATCAGGGAGGCTGCAAGGAACTGACCTAGGCCCCCTGCCCATATGTTACAGTGTGCAGTTTGGTCTTCTTCTGGGACTCCTGTCAGTGGAAGCAGGGGCTTTCTCTGACTCTGTTGCCTTTGGGGACTCTGTCCTCCTACCAGGTTGCCTCGCCCAGCCTTAATAGAAAGGGTGTGCCTAGTCTCACTACAACTTGATATACCATGACTGGTGGATAGCCACAGGAGGCCTGCCCTTTTCTGGAGAGAAATGGAGGAAGAATGGATAGAGGCTGAAGGTGTGGGGGAGAAGGGAGTGGGAGGAGAGGAGAGGGGAAAAACCGCAGTCAGGATGTAAAAGCAAAAATAAATAAATACAAAAGATGGTGTGGGCAAGTGTGTTACAAATTTGACTGTAAATACTATTAACTGTATTTTAATATTCTTTTTCTCCTTTATAATTCTCTTTCTAAGTATTTAAAAACAGATTTCAGCAAAGGGGGCCATAGGTTTCTGCAGCTTACAAAGGAGTCTGGAACAAGTGAGGTCAAGCACCCCTGGATGAGCTCTCTTGGGCTCTCTGGCTGGCAATGAACTTGGCCTCTGACTACCATCCAGACAAGTCTCTTGAGCTTTTGATTTCCTTTGTGATCTCTTCTGTGAAAATGGGAGCAAGTTGTACTTTATCCAGCTCAGAGCTGTTTGGGGAGCCAAGGATGTCTATACAAGCATAAAGCTGGTACACGATCATGGCACAACACTAAGCAAGGTGGTACCTGCCTGTAATCTCAGTACTGGCAGAAGAGGGTAGATTAAAGTTTAAGGCCAGTTTCAAGCACATAGCCAGTTTGAGGCCAGACAGGACTCTAGGAGACCTTGTTTGGGTAACATGAGGAAACCAAATCTTCATCCTGCAGAACTTCGTACTACAGCTTCTGCAGTACTACATAAATGCTGAGGGATTCTTTTCAAAATGATTTGTCTCTAGCTATGTCTCTCAGATGTGACAATAATTCCCTCCACATAAATGTTCCTGCTGCAGCAATATATTTTATAATGCCAAATTAGGACTTAATTTGCATAAAATCTAATAATGAAGGGGAGAATACACCCTGTATTTGTTACTTTTCTGTTGCTGCNGGGGGTGACACACCTTGACTGAGGCAACTTAGAAAATAATTTATTTGAGGTTTATGATCCAGAGGGTTAGAGTCAATGATGGTTCAGCTGACAGCAAGTGGGCAGAGCAGCAGCTGAGAGCCCACGTCTCAAACCACAACAGGAAGCAGAGCAAACACACTGGGGCTGGCAGGGGGCTTTTAAAACCTTGAAGCTTGTCCCCGGTGACATACTTCTGCCAACAAGGACCCTAAACAGCCACCAACAGGGAACCAAGTATTCAAATACCCAAGACTTATGGTCAGCATCTCATTCAAACCACCACACATTCCAGTTGCTTGCTTCAGTAAGCTTTCAATTACTGTAAAAAAAAAATACCCTGACCAAGGAATTTATAAAGAGAAAGGATTATTTTGGCTACAGGTTTCGAGGTGTGGGTCCTTGAGCACTTAGTGTTGCTTTTTTAGTATGTATGGCTTGACAGCACATCACCATGAGGTAAACTTAGTAGAACAATCCACAGGCCTCATGGCAGGAAAATAAAAGAGGAAGATAGATGGGTTGGGAAAGATTGGTACTACTATTCCCATCAAAGGTTTGCCCCATGAGGACACCCTGGTATATACAAATTTCTCACAGCTCCATCTCCTCTGGATAACACCGCAGAGGGGAAAGTATGTATCACCACTTTGATATGGGGCAGAGGAGACAATGAAGACACAAACTATCAGTGCACCCCAAATGAAGATGCAAGCTGGAAGTTCACCCCAACTGAACTGCTTAAGAATATGAGAAGGTAAAATGAGATTACACCAATAGGTCACATAGCTCAAATTATCTTGCACAATTTGGAAAACTTGAGATGGGGCAGGAAAGACAGTTCAGTGGTTAGGAGCACTTACTGCTCTTCAAGGGAATCCCAGATTGGTCCCCAGTATTCATACTGAGTGGCTCACAACTGTCTCTAACTCCAACTTTAGGAAATTCAATACCTTCTAGCCTCAGCAGACACACAGTATACCAACATGGCATTTACTCACAAAGAAACACACATGCACATGAATAAAAATAATAATAAATGGGGACTGAGTGACACAGCTCCGTGGTTAAGAGTACATACTGTTTGTGGTGGTTTGAAAGAAAATGGCCCTCATAGGAGATATGACATTGTTGGAGTAGGTGTGGCATTGTTGAAGGAAGTGTGTAACTGGGAGCAGGCTTTAAGTATAGGCAGACTTTCCCACCTGCCACTTCCCAAATAATCAACACAGAGACTCAATATTAATTATAAATGCTTGACCAATAGCTCAGGCTTATTACTAACTAGCTCTTACAACTTAAATTAACTCATTTATATTAATCTACATACTGTCACATAGTATTAGCTCTCTTTCATCTTGTATATCCTGTTTCTTCTACTTGTCTCCCTGGCAGCTCCTCTGACTCTGCCTTTCTTCTTCCCAGCATCCTTAGTGCCCTTCTTCTTCTCAGCATCCTTAGTCTGGTTTTCCTGCCTAACTTTATCCTGTCCAGTTGTTGTCAAGTCAGCTTCTTTGTTAAACCATTCACAGCATAATTTACATCATGTATAGAAGGATTGTTCTGCAGCATTTGAGGTCTCGAATGCTCAACCTTGGCCAGTGTATCAGTTTCTTCCTGCTCACTACAGATCCTCAACTCCTTCTCCAGCACCATGTCTGTCTGCACACCCTCCATGCTTCCTGCCATGATGATGGACTCAACATCTGAACTGTAAGCCACCCCATTTAATGTTTTCCTTATAAGAGTTATCTTCACAGCAACAAAACCCTAACTAAGACACTGCTCTTCCAGAAGAGACACGTCCCCAGAACACACATTCAGGCAGCTTACAAACCCCTGTAACTCCAGCCTCAGAAAGTCAAAGCCCTCTTCTGACCTCTTCAGGCACTCTACTCATGTACACAAACCCACATGCCTGTCTTAGCATTTCTATTGCTGCAGTGAAACAGCATGACCAAAAAGAAAGCTGGGGAGAAAAGGGTTTGTTTGGCTTACACTTCCATATTGCTGTTCATTATTGAAGGAAGTCAGGACAGGAGCTGGATACAGGAGCTAATGCAAAAGTCATGGAGGGGTACTGCTTACTGGCTTGATCTACATGGCTTGCTCAAGCCTACTTTCTTATAGAACTCAGGACCACCAGTCCAAGAATGGCACCACCCACCATGGGCTGGGCCTTTCCTGATTGATCACTAGTTGAGAAAATGCCTTACAGCTGGGTCTCGTGAAGGCATTTCCTCACCTGAGGTGCCTTCCTCTCTGAGGGCTCTAGCTTGGGTCAAGTTGACACACAAACCAGCCCATACAATATCATTAAAAATAAAAATTAAAATTCTGAAAAATAATCTTTTAAAAAAGAAGAAAAAGCCCAGGTATTGGTGGCACATGCTTGTAATCCCAGTGTTCAGGATGCAGAGGCAGGCAGATCTCTGTGAGTTTGAGGCCAGCCTGGTCTACAGAGCGAGTTCTAGGACAGTGAGGACTGTTACACAGAGAAACCCTGTCTTGGGCAGAGAAAGAGAGAGGGGGGAGNGGGAGGGAGAGAGAGAGAGAGAGAAAGGGAAGGAGGGAGGGAGGGAAGGAGGGAGAGAAAGGAACTTGACGAGGTGACTTTCACCAATAATTCCAATTCTAGCACTCAGGAGGCAAAGGCGGGAGGATCCCCATAAGTTCAAAGCCAACTTTGTCTACATAGAGAATCCCAGGACAGCCAGGGTTGCATAGTAAGACCCTGTCTCGCAAAACATATAAACAAACAAAATAAATAAATAAAGTTAAAGAGTTTCTTCATATAATAAAAATAGATGAGTACCAAAATTTTACAAATACATGATGTACTATATTTAAGGCAGGATCTCAGTCATATGGGGGGTGCTGCTTTCATGGTATATACTCAAAGACACAAAGTTCTGTGAGATGCCAAAACACTTTCTATTGTGGTTTGAATGCATCAGAAAGTTCCCCACAGCTTATTGCTTTGAGTCCTTAGTTACCACTTTAATGTTTTATTTTGAAGGCTATGGAGCCTTGAAAATCTTGGCCTTGATGGATGAAGTAAATCACCAGGAGAAGGCCTTTGAAGAGTATACCCACACTGGGTTTCAGCCCGCTTTCCCATTTCCTGGTCTGCTCTCACAGACAGAACCACTCCATGATAGCCTCACAACCAGAACAGACTGAAATCCCTCTGAAACCATGAGATGAAACAAAACTTTTCTACTCTCTGTTGTTGCTGGGGTGTATTTCAGTCACAGCAACACAAAGGCAACTGTGGGGCTTGAGTGAGAATGTCCCCTGTAGGCTCAGATGTTTGAACACTTGGTCCCTAGCTGGTGGTGATGCTCAGACAGGTTTAGGGGGTGTGGTGGTTTGACAGAAAATGGCCCCCAAAGGGAGTGGCACTATTGGGAGGTGTGGCCTTGTTGGAGTAGGTGTGGTCTTGTTGGAGGAAGTGTGTCATGGTGGGAGCAGACTCCGAGGTCTCTTTTCTCAAGTTTCAGTCAGTATGACCATCATTTGACTACCTGTTGCCTCTGAGTGAAGATGATGTAGCTCTCTCAGCTCCAGCACCACATCTGCCTACAAGCCACCATGCTCTGCTTCAGGGACATAATGAACTGAACCTCCGTGAGTTCGAGGCCAGCCTGGTCTACAAGAGCTAGTTCCAGTACAGATAGGGCTGTTACACAGAGGAAACCCTGTCTCAAAAACAAAACAAAACAACAAAAAAAGCTAACTGGGAGAGAAGGTAAGGCCTTTCTGGAGGAAGTATGTCACTGGAGGTGGCCTTTGAGGTTACAAAGGGTGGCACCATTTCCAGTGTGCCCTCTTTGTTTCCTGAGTGTGGTTCAAGACTTGAGCCCTCAGCTCCTGCTATGAGCATCCAGTTCTTTCCCCCTGATGCCTCTGCTCCACCATCATGGACTCTAACTGTAAGTCTAACAAAACTCTTTCTCCTGTAATTTGCCGTGGTCATGGTGCTTTATCACAGTAATATAAAGGTAACTAATAATTAAAAGTGCCTAAAAGAAGCTGGTGTTCTCAATTATTTCCCCAGTGATTCATAGAAACTGTGAGCTGTTTATGTTGAGGGAAGAAGCCTGGTTTATCTATCCAAAGCATACTGCTCTTTTCTCCTGGCTTCAAGAGAAGTTCAGAAGTTAATGCTGTAGTTTGGGTGAGATACCTTCTATATTTTAAAGGCTCAGACACCAGATGGTGATGCGATTCTGATGTGATGGAAGTTTTAAGAGGTGGAACCTAGCTGGGAATGAGTAGTGGCATATGCCCACGACCCTAACTAACACTTCAAGGTCAGATGTCTCCTTCCACCACAAGCATTCCAGGGATTGGACTTTAGGGTCATTAGGCTTGGCAGCAAGCACCTTTACCTGCTGAGCCACCTGATCAGCCTCTGATGCTTGTTGTTGTAATAAAGCTTTATTGAGACACAAACATTCTTACTCATTTATAGGGTTGTTGCACTACCTTTTCAGGACAGTAAGCAGCTGAGTGGCTGCGTCTAAGATTAGATGGCCCACAAAATCTGAAATGCTGGCAGCCTGACCCTTTGTAGGAATGCTTTCCAATCCTTGTTGGGAAATCCTACTACATTTTTCCTCTAGTAGAGAAGACTACTATGAAAGAGTTAGCTTAAAACGTCAGGCATGTGCACACTTTTAATCCCAACACTCGGGAAGCAAAGGCAGACAGATCTCTGTGAGTTCAAGGCCAGCCTGTGCCACATAGTAAGTTCCAAGCCAACTCTGACTACATAGTGAGACCTTATCTCAAATTTTAAAAAGAGAGAGAGAGAGAGAGAGAGAGAGAGAAGGAATTGGCATCTTGCCTGAACTTACAAAGTGCAAAATGCACACAGTGCATTATGCTTTAACATAGGCATCAATATTTAATATAATAAGAGGTTGACAATGTGTTTCATAACTCAGAATAAATTATTTCTTCCGGTTGATGAATCCTGGGGGGGGCAAGCTCATTGTTCTGTTTATGATGGCAGTTTTGAAGTCTCTTTGTTGGCCAAATGACCAAGGTTGAGGGCAAATGGGGGTTGGGCATCTGGCAACAGGATGCTGACCTTCCTGGGTAACTCCTTCCAAGACTGCCAGTCTCCATTACACATAGTATCTTCAGCCATCCATCACCAGCCACAAAGATCTCATTTGCAACCAGGCTCTGAGCCATTTGCCTAAAACTGAACAATTACAAGATTTTCTCGCCGAGTATACACCCACAAATATTGTAGGTATAAATGACTTTCAAAGGCTCTTCTTATTTTTTTAGTTAAATTACTCTATCTGTTCAGTGTCTTAGTCCTTTAGAAGAACATATACCCTGTGGCTAGCTCAAATTTTAAATTCACACTCTGTTTCGCCAGCTGTCTGTAACTGGGGGTGGGTGGGGGTGAGGACAGACTTTTAAATTCTCTGAGCCTCTGTCTTAACATTGCAGTGATAGAACCTACTGATTTTATATGTTTATGCAATGAATATTTGAGTTTTGGAGCTGGGAATATGGCTCAGTTAATAGAGTGCTTGCCTCCAATACACAAAGACCTAGGTTTGATCCCCAGCACTGAATAAAACCAGATGTGGTGGTAGAGCCTGTATTCCCAGCACTGGGGAGATTAGGACAAAAGGATCAGAAGTTCAAGGTCAGCTAGATTTTGAGTTCAAGGCCAGACTAGGAAAAATGAAAACCTGTCTTAGATGAGTGGATTAATGAATAAATGAAGTAGTTTAAAAAAGCTATATTTGGCCAGGCAGTGGTAGCACATGCCTTTAATCTTAGCATTCAAGAGACAGAGGCAAGTGGATCTCTGGGTTCGAGGCCAGCCTGGGCAACAGAGAGTTCCAGGACAGCCAGGGCTACACAGGAACGCCTGTCTCAAAATTGTTTTGAACTAAAAAGCTGTATTTGAATTCCTATTTTGTCCTGGATACCAGGAAAATCTAGAAATTGAGATACTGCTCAGGAAATCAAGCAGCCAAGAGTGCTGTCCTTGTGAATCTTGATGTCCTGGGGAAAGGGGCATGCTAATCAATTAAGCAAATCGTCAAGGCTCTTCCAGATGGTAATGGACATGCAGGAGACCAAGTGATAGAGTGATGCACTTAGGTGGTGTTAAGGGGAGACCTCAAGAAAGAGTGTGAGCAAGATTGGTGTTAAGGGGAGACCTGAAGAAAGAGTGTGAGCAAGATAGAGAGCAGCTGTCACCAGGGTCCCATAGAGAGAACACAGTGACAAACATCTGGAGAAGGGAAAAGAGTATCTGTAAGTTACAAATAGCGAGTGGCTAAAAAGAAAAGTGACCCCAACAAAGATCAGAGATCGAGGAGGAGGCTGAATTACAAAGGGTGTAGGAGGTCACAGTAAGGAATTTCAGGCTTTGTTCTAGCCAAGATGGACAGAAAGTTATGCAAACGTTTTAACAGTAAAATGGTTAGCAATTGTATGTGATTCATGTCAAGGGTTTGGTTTTATTGGTTTGGAGTTCTGTTTTTTTAAACTTTTATTTAGTGTGGTGTGATGGGATGTGTGTGTGTGTGTGTGTGCACACTCGCACGCGCGCGCGTGCATACATGCTTGCTCATGCAACACGTGCCTTGATGTGCGTATGGAAACCAGAAGACAACTCGTGAGATTTGATTCTCTCCTTCTACAGTGTGAATCCGGGGGTTGGACCCAGGTTGTGAGCTGTGACAGCAAAGGCCTTTATCCACTGAGCCATCTCACTGGCCGCAGTCGTTTTTCGTTTTGTTTGTTTTTTGAGACGGGGTCCTTGCTAGCCATGAATCCATAATCCTTTTGCCTGTCCAGAGTATAGGATTAAAATTTATATATTTTTTTTTCTGGAGACAAAGTCTCACTCGCCCCAGACTGGCCTTGTATGTGCTATGTAGCCAAGGATGATCTCAGACTGCTGATCCTCTTGTCTCCACCACCCAAGTGCTGGGGATACAGGTGTGCGCACCAAGCCCAGTTGAAAGAAACCTATTCTGTGTTACAGCTGTGTGCCAAGGCCTCACTAAGTGTTCAGGGCTCAATGCCTCATTTAAGCCCCATGAACTATTATGGGGTAAGAACACTAACGCATCCTGATGGCATTGTGAAGGTTCAGTTGTCAGCAACAGGGGAAGATGTATCAGGAGTCAATAGCCATGCTGTGTTGGTTTGGCTGGCTGGGATTTTGTGGTTTGGTTTGGTTTGGTTTGAGGCAGGGTCCCAGGTATCACACAATCAAAATCACTATGTTGCCAAGGTTGGACCTTGAGCCCCCAGGTCCTCTTGCTTCTATCTCTCAAATTCTAGAATTAATGGTATTCCCTGAGATGCCCAGGCAACCTGAGTTCTTTCGAATACTTCTACTCCTGTGAAGCTCAGATTCTTTAGGAGGGTTAGTTTTTCTTATTTTTGTAGACGCAGCCTAGAACTTACTATGTAACCAAAACTGACCTTAAACACACAACAATCCTCTTGCCTCAACCTTGAAAGTGGTTGGATTACAGCCTTAGGCATTGAGCCCAGACTGAAGCTGTATTCTTTTTTTAATGACTTGTTTATTTTTATTTTATGTGCATTGGTATTTTGCCTCCATCTATGGATGTGTGAGAGCGTTGGCTCCCCTAGAGGTAAAGTTACAGACAGTTGTGAGCCGCCTTTTTGGGTGCTAGGATTTGAACCTAGGTCCTCTGGAAGAACAGCCAGTACTCTTAACTAGTGAGCCATCTCTCCAGCCCCTTGAAGTGGGATCCTTATCTTACTCCTCAAAAGAAACTTTTAGAGTTAGCCACTATGAAGTATAATGTAGTGTACTTTTTAATTTTTTTGTCACATAGTAAATATTTGCTCAGGAGAATTTAAGCTAAGCTAGTAACATTGTACATCATACCAGGTGAGCCAGATCACATTAATGCTATGTTATTATTAACACAACACTAGAATGGTATACCTTTTGTTTATCTTAGTTAGTATTGGGGGGAGCAAGAAAAGAAAGACAGACAGTAAGAGGTGAGTACCAATGTGTGAATGTAGGATATATAAGTGTGGATCAGAGGACAGCTTGCAGGAGTTGATTTTCTCCTACCATGTGGGTCCTGGAGATCAAACTCTGATCATCAAACTGTTGTCAAGTGCCTTGTCCCACTGAGTCATGTCACCAGCCCCTCACAAGCTTATCTGTGGGAAAACTAAAGGTTAGAACCAGAGACATATAGTTCATGATTCATTGGGTATAATTAAACATTAAGCATGTTTTATTTGTATTTTAATTCTTAAAGCATCTATGTTTTTTAAAAATAAATTAAAGGAACAGTGTTTCTTTCTAACTTTTCTTTCTTTTTTGTTTGTTTGTTCTTTGATTTTCGAGACAGGGTTTCTCTGTAGCTTTGGAGCCTGACCTGGAACTAGCTCTTGTAGACCAGGCAGGGAACAGTGTTTCTGTCTATGAAATTTTGTATAGCTCTGTGGAAGTTCTTTTTCAATTTATTATTATTAATTTATTTGTTTTGTGTGTATGAATGTCTACATGTATGCATGGTGCTCAAGAAGACCAGACAAGGGTATCAGATCTGGAACTGGAGTTACAGACAGTTGTGAGCTGCCATGTGGGTGCTGGGAACTGAACCCAGGTCCTCTAGAAGTGTTTCTAGCCCCTTGAGGAAATTCCTGACTAAGCCTAGGAAAGACTTCAACCAGATCTGATGAGAGACTCCTTTCTCTCCCCCACATCTCTTTAATTTTCTCCATCTTTGCTCTCCAGTCTCAAGAAAAGGGACATTGTTTCCAATTTTGCAGATCCCTGGCTTAATACAGGATAGTTGGGGGTATGGAAGCCTTATCTCACAGGTAAAGGGGCTCACGCAGCAGCTGAACTCACCAATCTGTTTTTGCATTCCTTCTGTTCCACTATGTCATAAGACAGACTCTGAGAAACCCCGTACAACCATGAAGAAATGAGTTGAACACCTACGTAATATTTAGTATCATAGAACAGTTACTCTCCTAGCAGACATCTTGAAAGGCACTTAGGAAAATACTGAAGGAAAATGTTTATTTGGTGATAAAGTTTGTTTTCGGATTCTTCTACACATTCTTATCACGAGGAACACCAGAAAGGAGCTAGTTCCAGGACAGGCTCCAAAGCTACAGAGAAACCTTGTCTTGAAGAAAAAAAAAAGTGTTGACTAAGTTTTGACGTAACTCAAGATAGCAGCTGTGACTCATACTATTGAGCAGCACAGTGACGTCACACAGCGACTTCCGCTCACTTTCTTCAAGTTGGCCACTACATTTCCCAGAATGCTTTGCCAAAGACGACGCCATTGGTCAATGAGGCCGGAAGTGCACCTGATTGAGAGGAAGTAGATGGTCTCCGAAGCCAGAGTGCTGGAGTGCCGTCCGTGAGCTTTGGAAGAACTTCGTGGGTCTCGCGGCGTGGGGTGAGGCGTGTGGCCGGGGGACAGGCGCGGTGTCGCACGGGAAGGCGCTTTCCCAGCCTTGACTTAGATCCGAGAGGGGAGCGACATCCGCATAGAGGCGAAGCCTGCGCGTTCCTGACCCTCCTTTTTAACTTTTCTTGGAACGGGCTAGGACGAATTCGGACTTTAACGCTACACTGGGTCATTGGCGTGGTTTTGCAGCGACCAGAGTGAGAGTGGGTGTTCTGACTCAGCTTCTAGGACAGGGGTGGTTAATAGCCTTCACGATAAAAATCACCTGGTCACTTAGAAAAAATACCGGTGTCCTAGCCCGACTGCAGATCAATAATGTCGGGATCTGGGCAGCAGAATTAATTGCACAGCGAGGGTTGAGAACCAACCCTTCCGATGCCTGGTTCTGACCCCCTGGTGTATCCTTTTAAAAATTCCTGCGCAAAGGCTCCCCCTCCAGAATCACCTACCTAGGCTATACCGCTTGCATTTCGGTTAAGTTGATGGGCAGGGTTTCGGCACAGATGCCATCTTGCACTCCACAAGAAACTTACTCTTCGCCTTCCGGTGGCGATGGTGGCCCAGACGGACGTCATTGTTTCCAGTTGACGACTTGGTCATTTATTCTGAACAAAGATTAGAACCGTTTGTTTTTCTTCTTGCCACGTATTGGCTGCTGCCTAATGTTTGCTACCCAGAAAACAGCGGGATGTGGAAGAGTCACATTAGAATCAGCATTTTAATTTAGGATATGGATTGAGGGTGTGACTCAGTGATTATAACGGTGGCACCACAAGGTCTCAGACTCTATCTCCAACATCATTGGGAAGTGGGATATCGGTCTTACCATATTGGGCTAGGAAACGCTATCAGTTAAAATGATAATTGGTATTGAATGTGAGTTTATTATCTATTTTTCGTGGGAGAACGGGCTAATACAGGGTCTCATGTAGCCTAGGCTAATCTCTAACTTACACTATGTAGTCAAGGATGACCTTGAACTTCTGAACTTCCTGTCTTCCATCTCCCTAATGATGACTACAGGTATGGGCCACCACACTTGGTAATAGCCTATTTTTAAAAATAATGACTTCCAGTCAGAGAATAGAAAGTTGGTTTTGGAGATTGGATGTGGAGGTTTGTTTAGGTATTAGACAGAATTTAAGAACACGTAAATACATATATTATATAACACATTTTTTTTCTTTTTCCAGACATTTAGCCTCACCTCCCTCCCTGAACTCAGCATGGATGATAAGTCAGAAAACTGTAAGGTTCCAGAAGATCTGTTCAATGGTTTGAAAGTTACAGAGTCTCCGGAAGCAGAGTCAGCCGGCCCCCAGGTTTCTGATCCCAAGGGTCAGCCTTCCCAGAGCAAACTACCGAAGGATGATAGTGTCCATCCGCAGGAGGACCATGGAGAAGAGGAGTGTTTTCATGACTGTAGTGCCTCGTTTGAAGAGGAGCAGCCAGGGGCACATATGGTGGAGGACAAAGCCACTGATGATTCTAGTTCTGAACTCGATGAGGAATACCTAATTGAACTGGAAAAAAACATGCCAGAAGAAGAGAAACAGGTAAATGTAATGCTCAGTCTGCCTCTTAAGCCACTTTGGTTGTTGTTACTTTTGGGAAATATGGTCTCTCAGTGTCATCTTTGCTGGACTGAAACTCGGTATGTAAAATGAACTTGTAGCAGTCCTCTTGACTCTACGCCCTAAATGCTGAGGTTATACACCTGAGCCGCCATGCCTACCTAGCATAAAGCTCTTAAGGTTTTGTTTTTTTTTAATTTTTTAATGATTTATTTATCTTTATGTGCATTGGTGTGAAGGTGTCAGATCCC